>JAPKLY010001788.1:8552-35147 GCA_026898435.1 Prunella vulgaris
TGGTATAATTGTAAGGAATGAAAAGGGTATAGGAATGAAAATGGTATAGAATGAAAGTCATAGTTCTCATATAGCTAAACTATGGTTGATTTCTTAGTTTTTGGAAATCAAAATTATAGTAGAGTCATTCCAAACACACACTCTAACTTTGATTATCATTACTTACCTCCAAAAGTCTCCAACCAAACACCCCCTAAAATGTAATACTCCCCCGCCCACGAAAAATACGCTCAAATATTTGCACGTCATTTAATGCAATATGTCGGAAGGTATTACGGGATATTGTGAGGTCCGATATTACGGGATGATGTACTTTTCAAAGATATTCTCTTTATTCATATTGAACCTCACAATATCCCGTAATACCTTCCGACATATTGCATTAAATCACGTGCAAATATTTGAGCGTATTTTTCGTGGGCGGGGGGAATATTACATTTTAGGGGGTGTTTGGTTGGAGACTTTTGGAGGTGAGTAATGATAATCAAAGTTATAGTGTGTTTGGAATGACTCTACTATAATTTTGATTTCAAAAAACTAAGAAATCAATCATAGTTTAGCTATATGAGAACTATGACTTTCATTCTATATCATTTCCATTCCTATACCCTTTTCATTCCTTACAATTATACCAAATGACCCCTTAATTAGTCAATATCAGTAACCAGGTGAGTTAGCTCACCTGACCACCGGGCTCCTCCTTTGAGTGAGTGACCTGGGTTCGATTCCTTTTGAGAACGAATATGAGGGAATTATAAGGTTGACTTGGAGATATAGGTGTATGGAGACTTGGTGAACTAATTTCTAATTACCGACCACTAACATTTACCTATAAAAAAAATTAGTCAATATCAGTACCACATTATATTTTAACGTTTTAATGAAATCTGATATTCTATTTTAATTATATTAATTGTATATTTTTGTTACACAATATAATTGGTCCAGGAAAACTGATTTATCAAAAAAATAAGAGTGGGGTTTGGTATATAATTTTGAGAATCTTAAAAAACAAGTGGTACTAACAGGCGTGCAACATCAACAGATAAAGAAGAAATATTCCAACAAATTAGTCTCAGTTGGCGGTTACAACTATTTACTTGCAACAATATTTTGTCAGAATAATTAAAATACTTTTTTTGTGTTTCTAAAAGAGAATAAAATTATTGAAATACGTTTGTATATTATCTTTGTCTAATAGACCCAACAATAAGATAGGAAAATCACATTAAACGAAATATATATTTTTTTGTATACTTCTACCCGATATTGCATATTTTCTATTTTAATCCGTTTTTTAAAAAGTTTATATATTTAAAAATAAAAATTATTTATTAAATTTCATTCTCACAATACACATATAATATATTTATATTTTTTTTCTTAAATTGTGTGTCCAAAGATTCGCTCGGTGCATTTTGGGATAGAGAGACAATAATAGAGAGTTATATATTATGGTTTAGTCTTGTATGCACCAGTTGCACCGTGCAACTCAAGTTCATTTTTAAAAAGTTACACAAAATACTACTGAAAGTTACACATGTTATTACTGAAAAGTATATATTTAATATTTTTCAGTAATAATATGTGTAACTTTTCAATAATAAATAGTGTAACTGTTTAAAAATACACTTGAATTGCACGATGTAATTGATGCGTAAGAGACTTACTCTTATACTCCCTCCGTCCACGATAAATGGTTCACGTTGCCTTAAATGGTCGTCCACAATAAATGGTCTACTTACCTAAAATGGAAAACTTACAATCATTATTTTCATTTTTTTATACACATATACTCACTTTTACACATCACATCAAATACTTTTTTAATAATTAAATATTTTTTTATTCTAATACACTCACTTTTACACATCAACATCTACTTTTCTTAATAACCGTGCACAACAAGGGTAGTCCAATTTTCATGGACGGGGGGAGTATTATTTATGTGTCGATTTATAGTGTACATTCCGTTTTAGTTTCTTTTTTCTAGAGTATTTCTTCTCCTTCCCTTCAAAGGGTTTTTAATCATGGATTTTTGTTCGGATTTTTTTCTTTCAAATAGAATAAAAAAATTACAATTAGATAATTCTAAGTATGCATTATTTTTTCGGTTCGTCAAAAGTATGTATCTTCTGTTCTTTATAATAATTTTGTTTATTTTACCGTACAACTATTGTTTAATTATTTCACATGGCATTAACTTTATACCACAAATAACCACTTAATTTTAAATAGATCACAAAATATTAAAAAAAATTATTTTATCTACATTTTACGTTTTCTTAAAATATATCCAGAGCTAAAATACATATTTTTCGTGGACGGACCACTGACGAGTCCTACATTAGTATTTGATATACTCCCTACCAGTGACGGAGCTAGGAATTTCGGACAGGGGGGCCCGATTAATATTTTTATAAAGACGAAATAATGTTATATTTATAAAAAGAATCATAATAAATTTATTAAAATATCTAATTTCATTAATTTAAATTGAATAAGTTAAATTTTGTTAAGGGAAATATTTAATTTTTTCAACTTTATAAAAAAGGTGAGATGGTGTTGGAATTGTTGATATCATAAAAAATATTATTTTCTTTTTTAGTTAGAATGCAATCACAATATCCATCAAAATTTCAACTTCTAATTATTCTATTAATTTAGAGGATAGATATTTTTAAAATTTCATTGAATTGTTGTTAGGCACTACGTATTAATTTATATAACATAGTACTTTTAGATATAAATGTGCAAAGTTTTGAAAACACTAAATTAAAACTTGAAAATTTTCAATACTAAAATGTGCAATTTTAATAATATTTTTTTGTGGTACAAAAAAATATAGACAATAATGTTAAATATTTTGATGATAAACTTAATTAAAAAAAATATCTTATTAACATTTATAAATTACTTGCAAAAGAACATGTAGAACAAAAATGTAGAAAAAATAAGTTAAGATTATCCTGTTTTCTAAAAGAAGAAAAAACTACACTAGCCTTCAAAACTATATAATAGCATAAAATAAAAAATAATGTATATATAATAGAAAGTTTAAAAATTTTAGGGGGGCCCAGTGCCCCTCCTGGACCCCATATAGCTCCGTCCATGCTCCCTACGTCCCAAAACTACTTTTATAGTAGTTCGGACATGTGAACCAAGGAAAAATAAATATGTGAGTGTAAAGTTAAATAATAAAATAAAAAAAAAATTATTAACTTTTGTGAGTAAAAAAAAGTTTTCTTTTTAGATGTGTGAAAGAAGAATTGAAACGTCCAAATAAAAAAAATATGAAAGTAATTTTGAGACGGAGTGAGTATTATATTAGTCCTACACTAATAATAATCATATAAATAAAAGCAAGAAGTCATATATTCCATTTTCTTGTGAAACAATCGGCACTTTATATTAAATCTCATGCAATTTTTTCTCTTAATACCATCACAAGTTTCAAATTACATCATTAAATTACACTTATTAGTAAGTTGACTACCAATCAAAAACATGCAAATAAAAATTTAAATTCTAGTCCCATAAATTAGGAAATCATGTATCATAATTTTTTTTAAAAAAAAAAAAACATGTCGACATATAAATTTAATGCTCCAATGATTAAATCAATATATATATATATATTGCTTAGAGATAAGGCATAAAATAGTAGAATAATAATAGTAATAATTAATAAAGCCACCAACTTTACAGCGAATCTGTGGAATACCAAAAATGGACACAGTCCACGTGGCAAGTTGAGCGCTCGTTTTCAGATTGCAACTCTATCGATAGCGAAGATGCAGATCTCTTGAACAGCTGTGATTCCCCCACGGTGGCCCGACGATATCCGTCCCGCCCAATATCCAGGCGCCACGTGGATAGGTAACGCTGACCGGGACCAAACTTGATGGACTGTAGCAACAGTGACCGCAGTGAAGCAGCGCCTATTTCTCTGTCAGCGCATGTCACTTCACCCTCAATTGGTGCTCTGCGCAAGTGATGTAAATTGCGTTTTCTTGATTGTGAAGTTGGGGAATCATTGTAAAGTTTGTGGGTTTTCTGGAGGTGGGTTTCTTTTTTTATTAGCCAAGAATCAAGATTCTTATTCGTTTTCTTGTTTCTTCTTTTTTTAGTGTGAAGAGATTTCTTTTCTGTTTCTTGTTTTTCATCTTTTTTTTGTTGGAGGGGTTCTGATGATTGATGGGCTTTCTGGGATTTCTATTTGATTGATTCTTGATTGATTTTGGAGCTCACAATCTAGTTTTGCTCTCTTCTGCAGGTGTTCTTGCTGAACTTTCTTGGTTTCTTCGTTCCTTCGTCTGGTAAATGAGAGGGAGAGAGAGAGAGAGAGAATCTTTGTAGGGTAAACCAGCATTAGTTAATTGATCGAGTTGTTTGTGTGAAGTGATCACATCAATTTCCTTTTTTGGTTAAATAACAGAATAGTACTGTTGATGATGGGAGTGTTTACTTTAAATGGTGGTTTAACTACTCTTAATGATGTTTATGATTATAATAGTTGAGCTGATTATTGATCCTTTATTCTTATCCCAGATTTTTTAGGCATGGACTCTTGCCTGTCATATTGGAACACAGAGACTGGAGACGAATTCCCTCAGCGAAAGCCTTTCGGGTGAGCTCTCTTACTGTCGCGTGAGAGTTGTTTATTAGTATTTCGAATTATTAGACGAAAATAAGGTCCGGAGAGTCACTTCTCCTATCACTAATTAGTTTTACGATGAAAAACGCTATGATTTAGCGAACCATGCAAGAAAAGAGTCGATTGATTTATGTTTGATCATATGTTGTAACATTTTTCAGAGTAGACAATGAACTGGTTGAGCTTTTATGGCAAAATGGGGAGGTTGTGTTGCTCAGCCAAAACAATAGAAAACAAAGGAATGATGATGACTCTAGATCGAAGCAAGCTCTCAGACATGATCCAAACAATCTGATTGAAGATGTTGACACAGCATCATGGATTGACTGTCCTATTGATGAATCCTTTGAGAAAGAGTTTTGTTCCAATTTCTTGTCTGAGGTTCCGCCTTTTGATCCCGTTGAATCCAGCAAACAACCAGGGAAATCCGAAAAAGTTGGTGCATCGGATGTTAACCATGTTGGGTCGAGCTCAAAGAGGCAGGATTTTGGTCCACCACCTCCATTGCCACCTCCAAGATTTCAGGCATCTGGTGCATCTCGTCAGATACCACAGGGTGAGTGTTCGATCAGGACCATTGGATCGAGCCATTGTGCGAGCAATCAAGTGGATATGAGCTGGGGTTCCAGCTGTGGGATTGGTAGCAGAAACATCTCTGGAGGGGGAGACGAAACTTGTGGGAATAAAGTGAAAGAAGGTGTCGAAAGAGAGGGTCCTGAGCAAGCTAGAACATCTTGTTCTGGAGGATCTGGTAGCAGTTTTTGGAAAACCAACAGCCAATCGAATGATAGCAGTGGGCACAAGAGGAAGAGTCGCGACGCTGAAGAATATGAGTGCCCGAGTGATGTATGCTCACTTCCATTCTTTCTTGCTACTTTGTTAATGATTCTATGGTCTCAAACAACTAATGTTTGGTAATGATGCAGGCAAATGAGTTGGAATCAGCTTCAGGTAATAAGGGATCCCAGAAATCTGGAACGGCGCGTAGGAGTCGCGTAGCTGAAGTGCATAACATGTCCGAGAGGGTAAGAAACTAGGGTCACCCAACACAACGCATATCTTCTATTCCATTTTTATGTTCATCTCGTATTTCACTGTTTTTACTACGTGAAATATATAATAGCTAAATTATACTACAAATCATCATTAATGCATGTCATGGATCAAAGACGTTGAAGCTTTAGATGGAGCACCTAAGTGCAATAGATCTTAAATGTACACCACACAAGTTCGACTTTTAGTTGTTTTTGCATCGACCCCTTCAATTATCGTCCGTATTCTGTTCAGAGACGAAGAGACCGGATCAACGAGAAGATGAAGGCATTGCAGGAGCTTATCCCTCACTCCAACAAGGTAAGCAATCAAGATTCCCGATTTTGCCAGAATAAACCAGAATTATGGTAGAGAAGGGTTGGAACGATTATGTAATCAATCTACGTCCGCTCTTTCAGTCGGACAAAGCTTCTATGTTAGACGAGGCGATTGAGTACATGAAATCCCTGCAGCTACAAATTCAGGTACTAGTCTCAAGCAAAACTGATATTAGTTAGAAGATCTAAAGCTTGATACTTAGACATTGTTCCAATGTTTTGTATGTTATCAGTTGATGTGGATGGGTAGGGGAATGGCTCCGTTGATGTTACCGGGGATGCAGCAGTACATGTCGCGCATTGGAATGGGAATCGGCCCACCAATGCTTCCGGCAATCCAAAACCTAATGCGCCTATCAAGATTACCACTCGTCGATCAACCTATAACCATGGCTCCGACGACAAATCTAACTCCAGCCGGTCAAGTAAATTACCAGCACCAGATGCAGAACTCGAGTTTCCAACAACAATATGCTAACTTCATGGGATTCCCAAATACTTCACAGGTGTGTTTCTTTTCTACTGCAAATGGTGTTCTATCTTCAGTTTTAATACATTATCTGCTGCTACTAATCATTGTGCTACTGGGTAGTAGCCAACGAACATGTTCAACTTTGGCTTCCATTCACCGCAACAGAACGAGGTATCCGCACCACGTGGAAACGGAAATGGATCTGTCGGGTGAAAGGCGTCGCTTTAGAACCAGGATTATCTTAGACGATGGCTGTCTTCGACGAGCAGCTCCATCGACGATAGACAAGACATGTGCAGCAGTAAAGCAGATTGATCATGTGATTTCTTATACTATATATCCACATTGATATGAGATTCAAAAAATTTAAATTGTATTCACCACTTTAAATGTTAATGGTGATTAATTACATCTCTTTGAATATATTTTGTGCAACAGAAAATCCTGACCAGGGAAATCGATGTTTTTAAGCCATATGAAGAATAGTTTATAAACTCATGAATTAATATCATGATATGTAAAATTTTCGAGGCTACAAGGTACAACACAAAGATGCAATAGTCGACATATAATTCATCAGAAATCATGCACGCAGAAGTCATTGAGAACAGCATATATCAGCAGCATCCATAAATATATAGTTCAGAGCCACTCTACGAAAGTCGAGTTTTCCGTCTTATTAACGAGACACACAAGGTAAATAAAAGGTAACGGACCGTTGCTCTGATCATTCAATCGGGAAATCTATTGAATTTCCACAATTTATCACAAAGCAATCAGTAGTACTTTGTTGTAGAAGAAAACATTAAAGCTAAATCTAGAGTCGGGAGATCAATAGGGGAACCCAAACTGGAACGTCCTCGCCTGATTGGAAGAGATCCAACTCTCCATAACGCTCCAGCACACGCATCCTGCAGTCCTCAGCAGCCATTAAACCAGTGGAGTAGGCACCGTGGACGGACCCTGGATAATCCATGCTCGTAGCTTCACCCGCAAAAAATAGGTTGTCGACAGGTATCCTTAGCCTTTCATACAGATCATGGGATTTCCCTACCGTATCATAGCTATACGAGCCCAACGAGTTTTTGTCCGTGCCCCAATGTGAAACCAGGTAGTGGATCTGCAAGATTCATGGAAGAATTATTAAAAGAGGGGAAAAAAGCCTGTTATCTCAAGCAAGTGTGTTAGTAGGACAGCTTTAAAATATGCGACAGATTATCAACAAATACAAAATGTAATAAAGAATTAAATGGTGCAAATATACCGGTTCAGAAGCATTTGGAAGTATCCGCTTAAGTTGTGCAAAAGCAAAATTAGCAGCAACTTTGTCGGACATTTTCTCAATTTCACGGGCCAGTTTTCCCGCAGGCATATAAACAAGGACCGAATGACCTGTGGCTTTGTGCAAATTAAGAAAATAACTACATTCATAAGAAGTCTCAGCAACAACTCCCAAGAACTCTACGTTTGGCCAGAATACGTTGTCAAAGTGCAAAACTATCTTGTTCTCGATCCCAACTCCAATGTCATTAATTGCTTCTTCCTTCCATTCAGGTAATCTTGGCTCGAATTTGATGGTGTTTGATTTTAGAACACCAAGAGGAACAGCAATAACAGCAGCATCTGCTATAAATGTTCTTCCATCTTCTACAGTTACTTTTACTCCATTATGACGTCTAACTATTTTTGTCACTCTGAAGGTAAATTACATAAAACAAAAAACAAGCTCAGAATTGATCGTATATAAGAGGTGGCTGATCCATGGAGGTAATAAGATCATCTCTTACCTGTGGCCCAAGCGGATGTCAAGACCTTTGGCAAGAGTGTTAATAACAGGAAGATAGCCGCGGACCATGAGCCCATGACCACCAGGAAGCAACTCTTCCTATAAAGCAAAAAAAAAAAATTTAAAAAAAAATTACAATCAAATGCTGGTGATACTGTGACAGACAAAGTTACACAATGGGTTTTTTTACTCTCAGGTTGCGTTTAGGACATCACACTTAGCCAATCAAGTAGGTAGTTATATAGACTAAGGCAATAACTTTCGAGGTTAGTGAGTCTTTACATGTTACTAGGAAACGAGACATCATTTTAAAAAAATATTTTCGGGAACTAGTTTCATCACAGATAATCATACAGCAGACCAAATTTTTTGAGATATGAGTACCTGGTCCCAGCCTTTAAGTGATATAGTCTCAGCATCCGCAGCAAACCAACCCTCCATTCTGCAGAGGTACCATTGTAACACCTTATGACCAAGCCCCTCCAACCTACAAAGGCATTAACTTATTAGCAAATGTTATAAGATCTGACATAAATAAAAAATTACACTAATTTACACATAATACAACCTTAAATCAGGCCTCCTTTCAAAAACAATTGAGATAGCCTTCTTGATAGACATGTCGTCGCTAAATTCCTGTCTTACAAGATCTGTCTGTGTAAGGTACAAACTAAATCAGATACAAGTACAAACAATGAGGGTAATAAAATTCTCACTTGGAAAATCAAAAACTAATATTTTTTCTTCTAACATTTTGAGTGGGGAAATAAAGAGGAGAATATAATACCTCTTTCAAAATGCTCTCGAATGTTTCTCCAATCTTTGTGACTAGTTCTTGAGGAACTTGATTACCATCCACATCATAAAGGGCATAACTGAAAAGGACAAAAGGGTGCCAATTATATCTCAATTACAGTTTATATTTATTTAAAAGATAAGATTTCAGAAATTAAAGTCAACGCTTTCATGTAATCCAGAAATTAGAATCATATGAAAGTATATGGTGGATTATATTTTCATAATGAGCATACTGCAGACAGAGATGGCAAAAAGGAGCACCTTTCTAAATCATGATCATATAAAACTGAGTTATCCCCGCTAGTGCGGTAAAGTGGTAGTCCCAATCTTCCAATAAGCGAAGCCAATGGGTTCTCCTTGCAAACACCATGTAACCTGAACATGAATAAAGATAATAATAAGGATTTAGGGAGCATCAAACAAGAATAGAACGTGTTTCTCTACACAACAAAAGGCTAATTACCATGATGCCCCCAAGTCAACAGGAAAACCAAATGAATAGTCTGTGTGAACACGACCACCAATTCTTTCCCGTGATTCCAACAAGGTGACCTGCAAAATCACTTTCCTCAAAACCAATATCCTTGGTCATGAATGCCATAATAGAAGAATTGGATCTACATATATACCTGAAATGAAGCATCGTGAAGAGTTCGTGCAGCTGAAATTCCAGCAAACCCAGCTCCAATGACGATAACAGATGGAGATGTTGTAGATTTCCTCTCCACAGTTGAGTAGCAAAGGCCTGCCAGTAAAAACTCACTCAAATATAACTTTTGAAAGACATTCAACATATTTATACTCTATAGCGCAAAAGTCTCAGGTTTCTTGGAAGAATGATTAATTAAATTAATAGGGTAGTAGATTCCCAATGTAAGATGGGACCGTCATTGACAAATAAAATCAAAACTTGTCAACATTCGTTTTACAGTATTTTTCTGGTCTCATTCAAATTTATCAGCATAATGAAACCTTTTAGACAGATGGCTCAATTAACTTTGTCCCATTCTATTAGGATCAACAGAACCAATCGAACAACTAATCCTCTTGCTTCGATAATGACTTGGACTATTTGTCCTGTATAAAATTTAACTCCAATATATATCCTTTAATATTAATTCCAGCTTCATATTTTGACTATGCTGAACTGATTTCATCAGAGATATATGTCACACACACACAAAAAAAATAAAATCGTCTTGGTGAGTGTTCCTTATCTTCTGATGTTTGCGTAAAGAGAATGGAAGGATGCATGCATGAACTGGTTTGTTGTGTAATAATCAGTTGGTCATACCACAACACTTGATCGAACACGGAGAAGAAGGAAGGCAACAGGAAAAAATCGCACATCACTTATAAAAGCGCAAGTGCGATTTCAGCAAATAAAGAAGGAGCTTGAGCGGCGCCGTTTTCATAACCGAAAAGCAGTTAGGATTCCAGATAAGTTAAAGATACTGACCGTTTCTCTTTGTCTATAAATAGGGGTTTAACTCAGAATCATTTCATTTAGTCAAGTAAATAAACATGAACCCCTTCTATCATTTTTGTATATTTCTTTTCATATATGGAGTAAATCTGGTTTCATGGGCTCATCAGATAGTATTAATCAACAGAAACGTTCTCATGAAAAGCTTAAACCCTATTTCCAGATTGTAACTCTGCCTAGCGTGAAGTGTTTCAAATGTATTACTCCTTTTAGTGTACTGTGTACCCACATAATTATATTTTTAATCCTACCATATGAAGGTTATCAAGTTTTTATGTTTCAACGAGCTTAACAGGCAATCCCAAGGCAGAGATACAATCGGTTGAAGATTATCAGATTTTAAAGTTTACCAAACCCAAACACTTTCATGGTAAATATCTAGAGAAATAAGGTCTTGAAGTCAACATCATGCGCCTAACAATTACCAGATAGTTAAGTTTCACAACAGACGTCTAGATCAAGAAACTATAGATAAAATTGCACAGTAGTTAACCAACTTTATCAATGGAAATCAATCGCACAGACAACGTAACTAGAACACTAAAATTATAATTAAATATCTGAAGAAAGAGCCCCAAAAGAGATCAAATCAGTACAATATAAGCAAAAACTAATTTATAACGAGAGAGAGTTACCTGCTTGCAATTGGCGATTACTCTTGTTGTTCCTTGAATCCATATTTCAACAGAGATTGAAGGCCGCGATACAGTTACAACTACTAAAATTACTTGATAAATGTATTAACCTCAATCTCGATAACAGCTTGGATAATCTCAATAACAGGAGGAACAGCAAAAAAGTAATGCTTTCCTTGAAGCGGAGAATGGAAGTAATAAAATGGTCGGAATTCGAAGAAATATCCAGCTTCCCCAACCCGCTCATGCGTCTTCCAATCTACCACCGCCGATCGATCAATTAAACCCGAATTCCAGCGGACAGAAATGAAAGACAATCGAGATTTCACTAAATAAAGCGGAACAAAGTCTCAAAATCACTGCGCTAATCCGCTGATTATCCAGAAGACGGAAAAAGTATCTCGGGGATCTCCGAAATGGTTAGAGAGAGAGAGAGAGGAAAGTGTAGAGAGAGAAAGGTGGAATCCTGTTTGGCAACGGAAGATGATGGGTGGGGTGGCGTCACATTTATAGACTGTGGAATCCTTCTCAGATGTGACGGGAATGGAATTCTAATCAATTTCTGAAAATTTTGAGTTACATTTCACGAAAATTTGAAAATATTAAATGTATTTAAAATATCGATAAGGTATAAATATTTCTAAATTTAAAAGATTGTGAAAATTCAATAATAAATTTAAACACACAATTTAATAATTAAATTTGAACGGATTTTATATTTATGGTGAGGTAAGTATATAATCAAGAAAAAAAAAAGGTTATGTAAATATATTTTTTAAAAGTTATTTTAAAGATAATTGCATTTTACCCACGAAATACCAACAAATTCATACTTTCTCAGTCCACTAAATTATTTCTCATTTTTTTTATTTATTCATAATTTTTTTTTTCATTTTTTTATTTAGAAACAATTCATACTCACAATAAAAGTTTGGGCCAGCACAATATTTTCACTTTTGACTTACTTTGTCGGGAGACAAAATATTCATTTTCAAATTCAAAATTTATTTTACCCACTTTAAATATAAATAATTTTTCTACCAATTTTTAATGTCAAACAATTTTTTCTACCCATATAGCTCTCAAACATCATCATCTTGTTGTTCCACCCCACCCCACTCTATCTTACCCTATCCCATCCTCACCCGACTCCATTTGGTATTTATATTATTTAATATTATAAGTATTATATAATAATGAATAATAAAATAAAATTTTAAAACGTATAATTTTAATAAATTAATTAATTATAATAGTTTTATCATATATATATATATATGATTATTTGAATTTTCTATTTAGACTATTTTAATGTACAATGCATATTAATGAATATTATAATATAAAAATTAAATTTTAATGCAAATTATTGAATATTATAGTTTATAAAAGTATATAAAAATATTTAATTTGTGATATTTGAAAATATATCTATTAAAATTTAATTAACACAAGAGCATTATCCATATCAAAATTTTAAATTTTCTATTGATTGTCTTTGTTGATAGAATTTCTTAATCGTGTTTGTTTATGTGGCTTTATGTCGGATTAATTCTACCAAACAATAATCTTATGATTTGTGTTCTTGGATATAATATGAAGAGGGAGAGTAGAGAGTTTAGAGAGAGAAATATTGTAGTAAGGATTGTATTGATTATGTTTGCATTGTCCTTGAATAGTACAAGAGAGGTCTTATTTATAGGTGTGTGAGTGTGGGACGGCACCTTACGAGCCTATATGGCTTCCGGTGTTGATGAGAGTCCGTAACCCTGGTCCTGGTCCCCTACACTGCTCCCTATGTTGTGCCTCGTCCTACTACTATGTCTTAGACTAGACGAGTCTCATTAAAAACCTCGCCGTAAACCACCCTTGTGGATAAATCGGACGGAGGAAAAAAGAGCGCGCCATTGGGGTCCTATTGACTAACAGGCGAGCTCATTAGCGAGCTTGGAGGTGGGCTTCAGTGGTTTGGGCGAGCTCTGGGCGAGCTCCGATGCCTTGCGCGGCTCATGAGCGTTGTGCGATGATAGACCTCAGCGAGGTCCCTGTGGGGATAGGGGCGAGCTCATCTAGGCGAGCTACGCGGGTGAGTTGCCCCCAAGTGGGCGAGCTCTACACTTCCACGGATCTGGGTGAATCCCGGCAACCTGCCAAACCTTTTAATTACCCACATGTCAATGGTGTTAGTTCGCCAGATCAACAGTCTTCATAAAAATTTAATTATAAACTTTAATTTTTATGAATCACTTAATTGAAAATTAATAAAAAAAAAATTCATACAAAAATACTAATTGAAAATGCATTCTAATATTTAAAGTACAAACTCTCTCTCTCTCTTTTTATTTATTTACCTATTAAATAATTTATAAAGTCAAATCTATCCCCTATATGAGGATAGTGTAGTTATGAAAATAAGGTGTGACTCAATTTAAAGTTATTAACTCTTTTATATCCATTTCATAAGGGTATATACGTCTTTTATTGTGAATTTGGTATAAAAGATTTTATAAAGTAGACGTGGGTAAAATAAATTTTTAAAAATTGAAATGGGTATATTATGGTATTCTCATAATTTTATATATTATTTTAATATAATATTAGTTTTTATTAAATCTTGTGCCAACTATGAAATGAAAAAAAAAATTATGTACAAAGAGAGTATTACACAACAGTCTAAAATGTGGGTTCACAGATGACTATGTTGCATGATGTGAGTTCAGTAGTGTATAAATTTATATGAAACATCTTACTAAAATAAATATGTAAATATCTAAGATGAAAGAAATATCTTATATTGATAACATATAATAAACAATATCATGAGATAGTATCACACATTAGTTATAAAATATGTGCAATGGTCTTTACTCAATAGTACACGTTTTACGTTGTTTGTTAAATTGAGTTGAGGAGAGAGAAGGGCACATATGTGATAAGATTAAAAAGAGATATAAATTTAGGGTCACTTGCTTTAAAAAAAATCGCTATATTTACAAATTAGTTCATAAATTTGTGCGACAGTATATATATTTTTTGCACGAAAATATTTTTTATTTTTGCATGAAATCAATATGTAATTTTTATCAATTTCTTGAATCATACGGTACTTTTTCCTAAATTTAAATTATTTTATGTGCAAACATCACAAAAAGGGACACAAGATTTAATAGGAAATGATGGGTTAGAAACTGAAAGAAGAAGAAGAAAAAAAGAAAGAAGGCACCGACTAGGAAGATGGTGGGACCTTCTAAACAAAAAGTGTCACAGTCAACCTACTTTACTTACCAGCCAACCAACAAGGCATGTGATTTAATTTGGGCCCCTATTTGGACACGTGGCCTTAATTATTTATTCACAAGTAAAATAAGAGAATGATTCTTCTGCTGGGCAATAAAACGAACAAATGGTGCTGGTGAGTAAAACGCTGGCATATTATTAATATATTTTTTTTATTCTTCAAGTTTTGACCAAGTCATGATTTTTCTACCTACCGTGATAATGAGTTAAAAAGGAAAAATAGTTATCCATACGCCAGCGTTTTATTCCCCAGCATCAATTGCTGGTTTTATTGTCCAACAGAAAATCCGTATCTGTAAAATAATGTGGCACAAAAATGTTGGACATAATAATGATGAACAATAATAATCATGGATCATTTTAATCCCATTTTAAATACCCCTTCCCCCTTATAAATTTATCGTTACTTTTAGGCACACAAATTAAGATAAAAATAAAAAATATAATGATGTGATGAAAAAAGTGAAAAATATGAATGATGTGATGGAGAAAAGGGAAAAAGTAATGTAAATAGTATAAAAATTATTGAAAATAATAATAAAAAGTGAATAGTAATTTTAAAAAAAGGTAAAATAGCAAATGAGCAACATATAGTGGGACAGACGAAAATGATAAAATGAGCAACTTATAGTGGGACGGAAAAATAATATTAATAATAATTGTGATAGGTTATTACTCCCTCACTCCAAGTGAATTCACACACTTTTTTATTTAAATATTTCACTTTAATTTGCATACTATTCATTAATATATATTATTATTTTATTTAAAAAATATATATTTTAATTAAATAAAATTTTAAGAGTGCAAATTTTATTATATAGATTGAATAATAATACGATATTTTATTATATATTCTTACAAGTGTGAGATATTTATTTTAACATGTGAAAAATAATATTGACACATTCAAAAAAGATAAATGTGAAAGTAATAACGACGATTTTATTATGATTTAAGGATTATTTTCCCAAACTGCAGAAAAATAATTGTACTTTCTGAAATTAACAACTTTCCAAAATATCTTATTTATATAATTATATCTCATTAAATTATATTTACCAGTATACCTTGTAACAATAAACTCTATATAGCCATTTCAATAAAGTAAAATAAACTAATTTACTCTCAACTTTACACTATAAATGCTAATAAACAGAATTTTTATTAAAACTTGTACTAATTCATATGAATAATTTAAATTGCAACAAAAGGATTATAATATAATGAAAAGGAGTCTAATGTAATGCTTCACATATGGAATGAATTAATTGATCATATTATTGCTTCTGAAGTAAAGTTGCAAAATAAAGACAATGTGATAGAAATATATATATATATATATATATATATATATATATATATACAAATATAATTATCTTAAATTTTTTGGAATAAATATCACACTTTTTTAATTTGTTCCACAATAAATTCTACACCCTAAAATAAAAAATTTCCTTAATTTTACCTTCAAATATTTTCACTTTTACACAAAATAATATTATTTTTGGACTCACACATAACAAAATCAAATTTATTTATTTATTTTATATGTAAATATTATATAATTACTTTTCTAATGTTTCGACCATCTTCTTTCTTTTCTACGGCTATTTTTAGTTGTGAAAAAGAAAATGACAAACTTGGTGACGTTCATTAAGTAATTGTATAATTTTTTTTTAATTTTAAAAAATTAAACAAGCATGTTACTTTAAAAACAAAAAACAAGAGTCATTAGAAAATGCTTGGTGGAAAACTAGGTGAATGGTTGGGCCTATTGGGCTTTAGTGAGAGGACAGGGATATTCTCACCCCCATTTTTAATTACTTCACCTCCACACTTAATTTTTTCATTCGAAAATATCCTTTTGTTATATTTTTCTAATTTACAAATAGATCAATTCACCCTCATGTTTTTCATATGAAAATCGTATTCACGATCTTTGGGTTTTTTTGAAAAATTAAAGAGGGTGAACTGAAAATTTAGGATGGTGAAGTGAAAAAGGAGATGACGTAATTAAAAATGAGGGGGGAGAATATCTGTGCCCTTAGTAAAATTCTATGGATAAGGCCCAAATTGTCATATAAGGCCACGGTTATTAGCACTAAGTCTTTTTCATAAATACATTACCATCATTTTTATAAAAAAAAATTATATATCTTAAAAGAATATATTACCCTTTTAAATATCATAGTTTTTTCCTTGGAAGCTGTGATAATTAATTTGAATATTTATATTTATATGAAGAGAAAAATAAGTAATTTAATACAAATAATAACATAATTTTTTTTTAAACAAAATCAAGCGTAGAACGTAAGAACGCAGATGCAAGCAACATATAATAAAAAGGCCATGGAAAACTTCAATGGGGAACCTCAAATATCCAATGGTGCGCCATTTATTATGGAAAAAGAAATTATTGCTAAAAAAATTTTAAAAAATCTCTTCGTTTAATTATTTTTTTCTTGTAAAGATGAGATAAAATGGCAGAAGAAAAAAGCTAGGAGGATGAACAAATGCAGAAAGCATCTCAATCAACAAGCAACGAGGAAGAGGTTAGAAATATTAAAGAGGAAATAATTATATATATATATATATATACTTTGGGTTGAAATAGATCGAAATAATGGAGTAAAATCATTTTTCAAAAGAGGAAATAAAATATATATACTGTGCATAAAAAATTATATTTATATATAAATATTATAAATAAATTTATAATTATAGTCGTTTTTTTAACCAATTACAAATGGCACAATTATGAATACTTTATACTACCTTCGTCCCACAAAAGTTTGCACACTTTCCTATTTAGTTTGTCCCACAAAAGTTTGCATACTCCCAAAATGGAAATATTCCTTTAAATCTCCACCTCTAAAATCTTTACCTCACAATCTCCACCTCTAAAATTTTTACCTCACAATCTCCACCATACACATTCTACTCATTACACTTTTTCTTAAAATCTGTGCCCAGAAAAGTACCGCACACTTTCCTGGGACGGAGGTAGTATATTTTATTGTGTGTGACCACTTATTTTTTTAAGATAATTACTAAAAATAAAATCTTTATCTTTATCTTAATATTATATAAGGATTAGTCTTGTATGCACCAGTTACACGGTGCAACTCAAGTTCATTTTTTAAAAGTTACACAAAATACTACTGAAAAGTTACACATGTTATTACTGAAAAATGTATCTTTCATACTGTAATTTTTCAGTAATAATTTGTGCAACTTTTCAGTAATAAATTGTGTAACTTTTAAAAAATAATTTGAGTTGCACTGTGTAACTGGTGCACAAGAGACTTACTTATTATATAAAGATGAAGTTATGAAATCAACCACAATGCTCGATTTCAAAATTCCTCTATTATCATTAACTCTGACATTAAGAATTAATCTCGACCTTTTATTTTAAGTGTTTTAATCTTGATCATACATTTTTATATTTTATAAAATATGTATATCTTATAAATATATTCATAATATCAAATCTTATATCTAATTTTTTAATCTCAACCGTTCATCTTAATTTATATTCTTCTATAAATTTCAACTCTATGAACATTATTATTCTCATCTTTTAACTTTATTTCTTTGTGCGTCTCTTGCTTCTTCTTATTTCTCTTCTAATGTTCTTATTTTTTGTATTTTGATATTTGAATTATTATTATTTTTTTCAGGTTCATATTTTACTCTAATAATTTGGTGAAATAATTTATTTTCTCTTGCTACACAATTTTCGTGGTTTTCTTTTGGAGGTAATTGCTACAATGACAGATCTATTTGATTTAAAATTTTGATTTTTGAATTGTTTATTTGTATTTTTAATGTTCTTAATATTCTGATATTGCTTATTTATTTTTTATGTTAAATTTTAATTACAGGTTCGTATTAAAATTATTGTGTCTGCGCCATAAATAACGTAAGTTATTTTACACCGTAATTTATTTATAATTCTTGAAAAAAAGATGTTATAGATCATAATATTGTGTATGCGCTGGGCATGTGTACATATTTTTTAATTACTTGATTTATTTATCGCAATTTTGAGTATGAGTTGTGCATGTGTAAACATTGATACACGTATATGTTAGATTCAAGAAATCACACACACACACATATATTATATAAATCATTGATACACGTATATGTAAATTTAAGAAATCGTAACAAAATAAATCATATAAAATATTGTGTCCTTGATTATTTTAATAATATATTTTTTGGTATATTCTTGATTTTCTTTTAACATACCTCTATAATAATAAATTTTTATATAATAAAATATTATGTTCTTGATTTTTTAATAATATAGTTTGATATGTTCTTGATTTTCTTTTAACATATTTATATAATAATAAAATTGTATTATTCAAATCTTACATACTTACGTAGATGTTAGCACATTTATATTTTAAATATTGTGTGAATAAGACACCTTCAAATTATATATGTATAGATTTATATTATAGAATAAATCTATATATATATGTAAATCCTTGATACACATATACGTTAAATTCAAGAAATCAAGATTTATTGATTCACACCTTATATAAATCCTTAACCCTTAAATCAAAATCAAAACAACATTACAAATTCTCAAATTCGATTATTTACACCGTATGTTATTTACTCATTGTGTATGCATTATATTGACCGTAATTTATTTACTCAAAAGTTATTGTGTATGCGCCGTATACACCGTAAGTTATTTACAATTTTAGAAAAAAAGAAAAATATTCTAGATGCTACAAATATTGTGTATGCATTGTGCATTTATACATTTTTGTTAATTACTTAATTAATTTATCACAATATTGTGTATGTGTTGTGTGTTGATAGAATTTGCTAATGGTGTTTGTTATGTGGCTATTATAATGTGTTAATCCTATCAAACAATAATCCAAGGTTTTGTGTTCTTGAGGAATAATATAGAGAGAGAAAGTGAGGAGTTTAGAGAGAGAAAACATAAGTGTATTATGATTCAGTTTTTTTTGGAACAGTACAAAAGAGACCTATTTATAGGTGTGCAAGTGTGAGGTGGTACCTTGCGAGCCTATTTGGCTTCTGGTGTTGACGAAGGTTCGTAACCCTCGCCTTAGTCCCTCACAATGCTACCTTTACAGAGCTTTGTCCTACTACATATCTATTTGCCTTCTATACACACGTTGCCTATCGCCTCTAACCTCGGCGGGCTTCCGGACGAGCTTCAGTGCCTTATGCTTATTTCGGGGACAACGTAGTGGTGGACTCTTGCTTGGTCTCCTCGGATAGGGGCAAACTTCTTTCCTAATGAGGAAGCTCACCTATAACTCTCTCTCCTGGTGCAATTAGCCATTGGTTTTGGCCCATAAGGAGCTTGGGCGAGGTTCTCGCCTACCTCGCTGAGCTTTCCTGTGTTAACCTCGGTTAAGGCTGGTGACTTAGCTCCTACACAAATTGGCGACCTTCTTAACCTTAGCTATTCCATGCTAAGCTAGCTCCTGGCGAGTTTCTCCACATTGGCCAACTCTTGACGAGCTTCGTCATGTTGGCCAACTCCTGACGAGCTTTTCCATGTTGACCAGCTCTTGACGAGCTTCGTCATGTTGGCTAACTCCTGACTAGCTTCGTCATGTTGGCCAACTCCTGACGAGCTTCGTTATGTTGGCCAACTCCTGACGAGCTTCGTCATGTTAGCCAACTCCTGACGAGCTTCTCCATGTTGACCAGCTCTTGACGAGCTTTGTCATGTTGGCCAACTCCTGACGAGCTTCGTCATGTTGGCCAACTCCTGACGAGCTTCTCCATGTTGGCCAACTCTTGACGAGCTTTGTCATGTTGACCAACTCCTAACGAGCTTCGTTATGTTGGCCAACTCCTGACGAGCTTCGTCATGTTGGCCAACTCCTGACGAGCTTCGTCATGTTGGCCAACTCCTGATGAGCTTCGTCATGTTGGCCAATTCCTGACGAGCTCCGTCATGTTGGCCAACTCTTGACGAGCTTCGTCATGTTGGCAAACTCCTGACGAGCTTCTCCATGTTGGCCAACTCTCGATGAGCTTCGTGATGTTGGCCAACTCTCGACGAGCTTCGTGATGTTGGCCAACTCTTGACGAGCTTCTCCATGTTGGCCAACTCCTGACGAGCTTCGTCATGTTGGCCAACTCCTGACGAGCTTCTCCATGTTGGCCAACTCTTGACGAGCTTCTCTATGTTGGTCAACTCTTGACGAGCTTCGTCATGTTGGCCAACTCCTGACGAGCTTCCTCATGTTGGTCAACTCCTGACGAGCTTCGTCATGTTGGCCAACTCCTGACTAGCTTCTCCATATTGGCCAACTCGTGATGAGCTTCGTCATGTTGGCCAACTCCTGACTAGCTTCTCCATATTGGCCAACTCTTGACGAGCTTCGTCATGTTGGCCAACTCCTGACGAGCTTCGTCATGTTGGCCAACTCCTGACGAGCTTCGTCATGTTGGCCAATTCCTAACGAGCTTCGTCATGTTGGCCAATTCCTAACGAGCTTCGTCATGTTGGCCAACTCCTAACGAGTTTCGTCATGTTGGCCAACTCTTGACGAGCTTCGTCATGTTGGTCAACTCCTGACGAGCTTCTCCATATTGGCCATTTATCCTTGTAATCCTTCATTAGTAGTTTGCTTTAGTTCGCCTATCAACATTTGCCCCCAGCTCGTCCACATCATGATACTTCTAATGTGTGGGCGAGCTGATTTGCCCCTGTGGGTAAGAGCTCGAGTGTAGGCGAACTCCCAACTTCGCTGTTCTAATTTGGCTTCTATTTGTTTTCCGCACGTTATTATCTTTAAGTAGCTCATTTTTTTTTATTATGGGTACGCAATTGTTCGTCTTACACCACTTAGGGAAGTGAACCGTTCGTCTTACGCCACTTCTGGCAGTGAATCGTACTTGTTTATTTGGCACTTATTTGTTCGTCTTACGCCGCTTTGGACCGCGAATTGCTCGTCTTACGCCGCTTAGGGCAGCGAGTTGTGCTTGATTGTTCACTTGGGCGATCGGGTTTTAAAAAACCTTACCTTAGACGTTTTAAATCGTCTGTTGTAAACTTTTTCTTATTTTTTGGGCTGTGGGCGCTTAGTGATCCTTTAAGAAGGACACCTTCGCTAACCTGGGCACTTTGGCCTTTGCCTTGAGCTTTAGATAATAACGTTTTGGGACTTGAGTCCTTGCGGATTCTGAGCTTGAACAGTATAACATCTTTACGAAGAGTGGGCCAGTAGTATCCCTGTCTGATCGTCTTGTATGTCAAAACTTGCCCCCCAGCGTGACTCCCACAGATTCCTTGGTGGATTTCTTCTAACACCTCGAACCCTTGCTTTTCAGATAAGCATTTGAGTAGGGATAGAGAGAATCCACGTTCGTATAGTTGGTCATCCACCAACGTGTATCTGGCTGCTTGCTTTACTAGCCGACTAGCTTCCATATCTTCAATTTTTTTTTATCGGAGTTTAACAATCATCGCATTTTTCCTGCTCCCCACTCGAAGTCTGATTTACTTTGTAATCGGACGTCGAGGGGTCCTTCAACTTGGTGATGACTACCTCTGTTAGTTCTGCTTCGTCATTGGCTCGTAACCCACTCATGGTTCGAGGTTATTACTTCCTTCATCAACGTTGGCGGGTTCATGTGTTTCCTTCGTCTCCTGAGGGATTGGGTCGGATGGTCCTTCGTCAATTTTCATCGGCACCGGTTCTTCAACTTGGACTGGTACATCTGCTTGGACGACCTCCATCTTCCCCGGTTGGTTGTCCACCTCCATCAACTCAGTTTCAACTGAGACGACATCTAGGATGTTTGGCTCGTCTGCTGAGGGGTGTCTTCCGTCTTCAAGCGTATGTACCTGTGTTTTTTTTTTTGAACAACTTCCACTTTCTAGGCCTCTGGCTGGTCTCATCCGAGGTCCTCAACGTCTGTTGTTTGGGCCATGTCGGACCTCATCTTCTTCTTTGTCATCTGAGTCCTCATTCCCCCTTACCTGCCTGGTTCTCTTCGCCGGGGCCCTCTTCACAAACTCAGCCAGCTTACCATCCTTATAAAATTTCCAGAGTTGCTTGAGTAGGTCCCAGCACTCACTAGTGAAGTGTCCGATGGACTGATGGTAAGCGCATAATTTGTTGGGGTTCATCTTGGCACGGTCCTGCTGAATTTGCCTCGGTTCACTCAGCATTGCTCTGTCTTTGACAACTGCAAATACATGATCAACGGAGACAGTCAGCACTTGGTTCAGATTTTCTTTGAATTCGTCCCATTCTCCGAATGCCTTCGAATTTCTGGGGGCCTTGTAAATGCCCCCGGACTTCATTCCGGTGCCACCGACCTCCTTCAGTAATGCCTCCTACATAGCGACGTACACCCCTGCTTTGGTTCAAAAAAATCACTATATTTACAAATTGGTTCAAAATATTTGCACGATAGCATGTTTTTTTTTTGCATGAAACCAATATGCAATTTGTGTCAATTTGTTAACCATTTTGTACTTTTTTCTTTTTTTAATATCCTCAAATTTACTGCACTTATATTCAAATTTATTATGATATGTGATAAAGATTTATTATGACATGTGATTGTGAAAATTAGATAGTTTTCGTTGATCTTTATTCGATTGTTAATAAATTTAAATCTGTGAATTTTTATGAATATGAAACCGTTTATCATAACACAAAAAATAAAAATTAAAAAATTCGAGACTTTTAAGATTTTTAATTGCTTTGTTAGAATTTGTTGAGATTTTAGTATCTTTATTTGATTTGTTAGGATTTTATTTAATATTGTAAATAGGCGTGTTAGGATCATTATAAAAGGAGTTGAATTTGAGATTAAATTGAATTGAATGTTTAGTCTCTTTTATCCCGTATTTTATTTATTATTCTTCCGATATTCATATGTGAATCAACGGATTAATAATAATAATGTGAAAATCATATAATTCGGGTATTCTCAGGATCAACAGATTAAATATGATAATATCGCTTTCTCGTATCATATAAAGACGAAGTTATGAAATCAACTAGAATGCTTGATTTCGAAATTCCTCAATTCTCATTAACTCTAGCATTAATAATTAATCTCGACCTTATAATTTAAGTGTTTTAATCTTGATCGTACATTTTAATATATATATATATATATATCTTATTACATAGAAGTAAGGATATAAGTATAAATTTAATAATATTTTAAATATAATAAATAATCCATCTTTGTTGTGATATTTGGAAATAAAAATAATCTATTTTCACGGTATCAGAAGGAGTATGATGGAGATGTACGAAGATATGTTTTTATGTCTATGTATCTTTGGATTTGTTTATCTTTAGATAATATATTATTGTTAGGATTTATAGCTAGATTTTCTTAGTATTATAATTAAGTTTCCTTTATTATTTTTGGAGATTGAATTTGATTAATTAATATAAAATAAAAATTTATTTGAATATCTCTTTTTACAGTATTTTTTGTGAATCAAATTGTACGATCAAGGAATTATATATATTTTTTTATTTTTCTCACAATACCTCCCATATTGCATTAGAAAATACTTGAAAATTGATAATTATTTACATCTTATAATTCAAATTAATGGTAAAAAATTGCAGGTAATTAGTGATTGATCAATCACAATAAAGTGCTATGAGGATCTGGACCGTTGATGAGGAAGTCAAATTGGTGGACTTATTGCTTCGAAAAATAGAACTTGTTGATGTTACTAATATGCATGTGATGCGCAAGATAATAGCAAGCATAAGTTGGTCTCTCTCCATTAGGTTTAAATACGTATCTCCTGCATATGTTGTGAGAAAAATTCAGTGCCTAATGGAAAGGTACGTACTCTTTATTTGGTACATCGCCCTTCCCGGCGTCGAGTACGACGCTCCGACCAACGCCGTCAGAGTTTCGGAGCTATACTTTGATCATATAGGACAGCAGGTAAGCAACGTCGTCCTCTCTGTAAGAATTTCATCTCATCGAACTTGTTGAAAGATGTGAGACTAATTCACTTACATGAATACTATTTGTAGTACGAGGAAATTTTTTATCACATTTAAAAAATAAAATAAGTAGAGGGATGTGAAATTACTGAAACGTGTACTTTTAAATCGTGGGTCCGTCTTTCAATTTTTATCTGGCGCATTTGCAATTGGTTAAAAAATGATTATATATACAAATTGATGCACAGTATTTGCACAGAAGTATTTTTTTTTTCTACAGCGAAGCATGTTTTTTTTGTTTTTGGCATGGAACTAATTTGTAATTAGTGTAAATTTTATGAATCATTTTATAAATTTTTTCTTTTAATTTTAATAGGAATTGGAATATAGAAGACATTTTAGGCTGCATGGAGAGCCTTTATTTCGTGGACTTGTGGAACTTTTTCGGCAAAGGCAGTTGGATAGGTTGGATTTTTCATGGCTTATACAGAGTTTTCAACTTTCACATTTTTACAACAGATGGATGGCAGCACCAAGAGTACTACCACCAAATGCGTGGTGGGATTAGGGTTTTCTAAAACGTAAAATTATGATTCGAATTCTTGACATCGATCAAAAGAATTAATTGCGGCGTTCTAACCACTTGAACTATTTCAATTCGGTGTGGGTTGAAGTTTACTAACTATTTTTATGGAGAATATTATATTTTGCATTGGTTTAATTTTGGTTGGATGTATGTTTATTATTTGGTGCATTATTATATGTTTGAAAATTGTTTTGAAATTTGGTTGATTCACTGTTTTTTCTTCTCATAATACTCTTCAATTAGAAATTATTTGAATTTTAAAGGGCTTATTCAATTCAAATAGAAAAAACAGGGAACACTGAATATTTCTCAATAATAATGAGTATGAAGATAAATATATACTAGTAGCTAGTGATAATAAAATATATACACAACATTATTTCTCATTTTAAATAAGATAATCATTATTCATTACCCTCGTTTAATTATTCTCTCATCTTATAACCATTTCATACTACAATTAATAATTTTATTTTGTTCAATTTTTTTTAAAAACTAAAACATAAGATTAATAATTTAACCGCCATGAAGGCAAACGCTCATTCAATATACATAATGAGTTAATAACTATACATTTGCTAATCACTAAACTAATATTGAGACGTTAAAAAAAGACGAGTGTGAAAATAATAATGACGGATGTATATATATTACTCCCCATTATGATTTAAAGATTATTTCACAAACTGCAGAAAAATAATTTTACTCTCTAAAACTAACAACTTTCCAAAATCTCTTGTTTATATAATTATATCTCATTACATTATATTTATCAGGTTACCTTGTAACAGTAAACTCTGTATAGCCATTTCAATAAAGTAAAGTAAAACTAATTTACTCTCAACTTTACACTATTAATACTAATAAACAAAATTTTTATTAAAACTTGTACTAATTCATATGAATAATTTAAATTGCAACGAAAGGATTATAATAATGAAAAGGAGTCTATTGTAATAATTCACATATGGAATGAATTAATTGATCATATTATTGCTTCTGAAGTAAAGTTGCAAAATAAAGATAATGTGATAGAAAAAAAAAAAATATATATATATATATACATACAAATATAATTATCTTAATTTCTTTTGGAATAAATATCACACTTTTTAATTTCATTCCATAATAAATTCTATACCCTAAAATAAAAATTCTCATTAATTTTACCTTCAAATATTTTCACTTTTACACAAAACAATATTACTTTTGGACTCACACATACACAAAATCAAACTTATTTATATATTTTATTTGTATATATTTATATAATTACTTCCATATTTC
Source organism: Prunella vulgaris (assembly GCA_026898435.1). Classification (NCBI taxonomy): domain Eukaryota; kingdom Viridiplantae; phylum Streptophyta; class Magnoliopsida; order Lamiales; family Lamiaceae; genus Prunella; species Prunella vulgaris. The sequence continues at coordinate 34,886 of JAPKLY010001788.1, forward strand.
TACTTTTTTTAAAATTTTGTATGTCCCTCTTACGAAGAAAGACAATTTTAGAAAGAGTCACTTACATATTGGTTCAAAAAGTCACTATATTTACAAATTGGTTCAAAATATTTGTATGATAGTATTTTTTTTTTTGTACGGACGTGTTTTTTTTTTTTTTTGCGCGGGACCAATATATAATTTTTGTCAATTTGTTGAACCATACTGTACTTTTTCCTTTTAGAAAGAGAGGGAATGTTGTAAGTTCTAATGTTTCGACCAT
>JAPKLY010001789.1:496-35113 GCA_026898435.1 Prunella vulgaris
TGAATGGAAAATTAGAATGCAAGCACACTTGTCTGCAATCAATGATGAAATGTGGTCTATTATAGAGGATGGCCCCATACCCATCACAAAGGTCAACACTGCAGCTGATCAGTCAGCTGGACTAGCTCAGATTATCCCCAAACCCAGAAGGTCCAACCTTGACAATGTTGCAAAGAACACTATTTATCACTCACTTGATAAAATTGTGTTTAGCAAGATCAAAAACTGCAAAACTGCAAAGGATATATGGGAAAAGTTGGAAATGATTTGTGAAGGAACTAAACAAATCAAGGAAAACAAACTCATGATAGCAGTTCAAAAGTTTGAGAACTTCAAGATGAAATCTGGTGAGACTATTGAAAAGTTTGAGTCAAAATTCATTGAGATCCTCAATGAGCTAGACTCACTTGGTAAAGAATATTTACAAAGAGAAATGAACATGAAGGTTCTTAGAGGCTTACCTAGTGAATGGGACATGAAGGTCTTTGATATGAGAGAATCAAAGGATTTATATAAGATATCCACCTTTGAACTCTTTTCAGACCTCAAAGCTTATGAGTTTGACATAAGCAGGAGAAAAGAACCTGACAGTAGTAAGGTTACAGCTCTAGTTGCTGACAACCCTATAGCTACATATTCTGATGATGAAGACTTGGCTCTTTTCATAAAGCAGCTCAAGAAGTTTGGCAAATGGACCGAGAAGAAGCAGTTCACTCCTAAGGAAGATGGTAAGGTGAAATCGACAGCACCTAACTCAACTTATTTGTGCTACAACTGCAGAAAACTAGGACATTACATCAAAGACTGTCCTTATCCTAAAGCTGAGAAGTACACTAATGAAGAAAAGAGACTCAGGAAAGATAGAAAGAAAAAGTTTGACAAGGAGAGAATTAGAGCACTACTTTCTGAGTTTGATAAAAACCAGGAAGACTGTCCCTCTTCTTCTCAAAAGTCAACTGCTGACTTAGAGGATTCAGACTCTACAGACTCAGATGAAGAAGCCCTGATCTGTCTTATGGGTAAAGATGAAGAGGGACATGTTGCAACCACCAAAAGAGAGATTTGGTACATAGACAGTGGTTGTGCAAGATATATGACTTGAGACAAGAGTTTACTACAAAATCTGAAAGATCATTAAGGTCCTAAAGTTGTTTTTGGAGATAATGCTAGTGGAATAGCTAAAGGATTAGGATGTTTACTCAAAGGAAATGTTTAGATCAATGATGTGTATTTGGTAGATGGTTTAAAGCATAATTTGCTTAGTGTGAGTCATTTTGTGACAAAGGCTACACTGTAGACTTTACACAAGATACTTGCATAGTCAAAGATGTTGAATCCCAAACCACTAAACTGACAGGAACTAGAAAATGGAATGTTTACATTGTAGAGTGGAACTCTGCAGCTGAAACAACTTGCTTTTTAGCTAATAGTTCCAATGAATTTAGTTGGCTATGGCACAAAAGGATGAATCAAATAAACTTCAAAACCATGAATGAACTTGTGAATAACAAACTTGTAAGAGGTTTGCCAAACACCAAGTCCAGGAAGGAACACTTATGTGATGCTTGTGTTAAAGGAAAACAAATCAAAAAGACTTTCAAGAATAAAATTCACTCAAGCACATCAAGAACACTTGAATTACTGCATATGGATCTTTTTGGACCCATAGAACCAGTAAGTATTAGTGGGAAGAAGTACACTTTGGTTGTGGTAGATGATTACTCAAGATTTTCTTGGACTGTATTTCTAAGAAAGAAGAGTGAAACTCTACTGCGGCTACCAGAATTGTTAAGAAGGATTCAGAATGAAAGAAATATGAAGATTGTGAAGATCAGATCAGATTGAGGAACTGAATTTACAAATCAAGTTATTGAAGAGTATTGCTCACTACATGGCATAATGCATGAATACTCTGCAGCTAGAACCCCACAGCAAAATGGAGTTGCTGAAAGAAAGAATAGGACACTCAAGGAAGCTGCAAGAACAATGATTGTTGAATCAAAGTTGCCTAAGAAATTTTGGGTAGAAGCCACAAGCACAGCATGCTATACTCAGAATAGATGCTTGATTGTTAAAGATCATAAGAAGACTCCATATGAGTTATGGAAAGGAAGGACTCCCAATATCTCTTATTCACACATTTTTGGATGCAAATGCTTCATACTGAATAATGGGAAAGAATATCTTAAGACTTTTGATTCAAAATCTGATGAAGGTATCTTTCTTGGTTATTCTAATGTTAGCAAAGCATTCAGAGTGTATAACAAAAGATTGATGATTGTAGAAGAGTCACAACATGTTGTTTTTTATGAACAACATAACTCCCCTGAAGAAGTTGCTGAAGACTCTAAGGAGGACAACTCTACAGTTACAAGTCAACAGCAATATGTTGAGATCAAAACTCCTGTAGATTTGACCAACAAAGGCTTTGGCACTATAATTGTTGAGTTACCACCATTAGAGAATGTAGAAGACCTAGTCCATGAGAATGTTCAAACAGAAGTAGAAACACCAACAAAAGGACTTGATGAGTCTGCAGTAGGTGAATCTACAGCTGTAGAGAACAATGATCAAGGATTAGAACCAGTGTCAGATTTGATTTGGTTGAAAAATCACCCCCCTGAACATGTAATTGGACACCCATCAGATGCTGTGAAAACTAGAAAACAATTCCATGAGGCAATGTTTGCTACATTTCTTTCATCTTCAAAACCTACTGATATTCATGAAGCACTGCAAGATGTCAATTGGATTATTGCAATGCAAGAAGAATTGAATGGTTTTGAAAGAAATCAAGTATGGGAACTTGTACCAAGACCAAGGAACACAAAGTGATTGGTACTAGGTGGGTATTCAAGAACAAACTTGATGAAGATGGAATTGTAACCAGAAATAAAGCAAGGCTAGTTGCTCAAGGCTATTGTCAATCTGAAGCCATAGATTTTGATGAATCCTTTGCCCCAGTTGCAAGATTAGAAGCTATAAGAATTTTTCTAGCCTATGCTGCACATATGAACTTTACAGTTTATCAAATGGATGTAAAGAGTGCATTTCTTAATGGTTTACTTTCTGAAGAAGTGTATATTGAACAACCACCAGGTTTTGAGGAATCTACAGCTGAAGACAAGATTTATAAGCTTAGAAAAGCCCTTTATGGACTTAAACAAGCACCAAGAGCATGGTATGATACCCTTTGTGATCATTTGATAAAAATGGATTCAAAAAGGGAATGGTTGACAAAACCTTATTCAGATTATAACATGGTAATGATATTTTGCTTGTCCAAATCTATGTTGATGACTTTATCTTTGGCTCAACCAATGAGGAATTGTGTAGAAAATTCTCTAAGCTCATGACTGAGAAATTTGAAATGAGCATGGTGGGAAATCTAAATTTCTTTTTGGGATTACAAGTTAAGCAAATGAATGATGGAATTTTCATCAATTAAGCTAAGTATACTCAAGAGCTAATAAAAAGATTTGGAATGGACAATTCTAGGCCTACCAAAATACCTATGACACCTTCTGTGAATCTTGACAAGGATGAGAATGGCAAAGGTTTTGATGTAACCAAATATAGGAGGTTAATTGGATCACTGCTATATCTTACAGCTAGCAGACCTGATATCATGTTTGCAATTGGGGTATGTGCTAGATTCCTAGTGAATCCTAAGGAATCACACTTAAATGCTGTAAAGAAAATCATAAAATATGTCGAATCGACACAAAATTTAGGACTATGGTATCCTAAAGAAGGAGGAATTGAACTCATTGGGTACACTGATTCAGATTTTGCAGGATGCAAGATTGATAGGAAGAGTACCAGTGGGATTTGCCAATTCCTAAGTGAAAGGTTGGTGTCATGGCATAGTAAAAAGTAAAATTCGATTGCCCTTTCTACAGCTGAAGCAGAATACATTGCTGCTGGAAGTTATTGTGCTTAAATCTTATGGATGCAATATCAATTACAAGGCTATGGGATTGAATCAAGAGAAATAACTATATTTTGTGATAATACAAGTGCTATTGCAATTACACAGAATCCGGTGTTACACTCTAGATCAAAACACATAGATATAAGGCATCATTTCATAAGAGATCATGTTGAAAGAAAGGATGTGAAATTGACCAAGATTCATACTGATTTGAATCTTGCTGATATTTTCACTAAACCTTTATGTGAATCAAGATTTTCAATCTTGAGAGACAATTTGGGAATGTTAAAATTGTAATAAGACTCTGTGAAACTCACTAAATTGCAAAGACAAACCTAGAAAATTGAAAATTGCAGTAGAAAGGAAAACTGCAGCTGCAAAGTCACTCAACTGTAGAGTTGAACTCTACACTGTAGACTTAGTCCAGATTTACAGATTCCTTACCAACTGTATAGTTTCAGAATTCGAAGATTGTCAACTGCAAACTTAGTGAACTTACAGTACTTTGTACAATTCTGATACATAAATGGAGCACTATATAATTCAGAAACTTTTGTACTAAGTTACAGAAATTCTTGGATTTATTCAAACTTTTTTATTAATAAAATTTTTGAGCTTGTGTAACATTTTAAATAGAATTAATGTCTTTGTGAGTTAGATTTTTGGACAAATTTAATTATAAATTTGGTTCAGAATTCAAACACTCATAAATTTTAGATCAAAGACCGTTATACCCCTGTTCTTAATGACTGTTTAAGGAAAGGTATTTAAAGGATCCTTCATCCATTTTATATCTTGTTTTTACATGTTCGAACCCTCACCTGAAACCTTAAACACTCCATATTCCCTACTAAATGAAACCCAGAAACATGGCGATGAAAGTAATCTTCGGTGCATTGTTCGACTTCGATGAAATCTTGAAGAAGCATCCTACTGATGCTATGGAAAATGTTGTGAAGAACATAGTGAATCAGGGTGTTCACTATTGTTTATCTCATATCCCTGGAGCTTACGACGATAAGATTGTTCATGAATTTTACCAGAATGCAGTTGCTGATGTTGAAAGGAAGACTTTGTCAGTTAAAATGCAAGGGAAGAATGTGAAAATCACAGCTGGTGATATTTGCAGAGCCCTACACTTGAATATTGGAGGTGATGCACATGACAACCTCAACTCTGCAGAAGAAGATGAAAGATACTGGAGGAGATTCACTGCAAAGAAGCCATTTCCAAAGAACTGGAAAAGAACCTTCAAGAAAACAGACCTAGCAATTGAGTATATCTATCTCTATGAAGTTATTGATAAATGCATATTATGTAGAACTGGTGGTCATGATGTTGGCACCATTCTCATATGGGATTTGATGATAGCATTTGTTAAGGAGGTTAAGATAGATATAGGAGAACTGATTCTGAGGAATATAAGTGTGGATGTGATGAAAGATGGAAGAAACAAAGGTTTTGGTTTGTTTCTGAACTACATTTTGAAGGAAGTAGGAGTTTCTTTGTTTAATGGGCATGGAGGTAAGCCCATTATCACTCAAAGAATCATAGGAAGAGCTAACTTCAAGAGAGGAGCAGTGGATGCTCCAATGGCCCCTGAATCTAAGAGGAGAAAGAAGAAGAATGAGAAATTGGTTCTTACTATCATTAGTGAGCCTAAAGAACCAAAAAAATAAGAACTTGAGAAGAAGAAGAAGAGTGTTAGGAGAAAGCTTAAAGTGGATGAACCCACTAACTCAGAAGATGAGATTAGTAGAGAGAAAAGACAGAAGAAATTTCATTCTAAGAAAGCCAAAGAAGTTGAAGCTGAAGAAGTTGAAGCTATCAAGTCTATAGCTGTAGACTTGCCAACTGCACAGTCTGAAGAACAAGTTGTAGAAACTGAAGTTCCAGAACCTGAAACTGAACAACTCCCTGTTGTTCCAGTTGAGATAGTGGAATTTGAGGAAGAAAGACAGAAATTTGAAGAATGGAGGTTAGTAAGAGAGGAACTTGAGAAATTGGAAGATGATGAAAGAAAGTTATTTGAATGGATAGTTGAATGGACTAATTGCAATGATGTCAATGAATTGCTTAAGCCCAACTTTCTTGATGATTTTATTGCTGGAAAGAAAAGAAAGGATAAAGGAAAGGAAATTATCACTGAAGAACCTTCAAGAAAGAAGATTACAAAGTCTGCAGCAGCAGCTTTGAATGTTGCTCTTATGACTGAGCAAGATCCTGAAGCTCAATATGAAGTTGATTATGATGTGGTAAGCTCTGAAAGTGATGATGAAATACCACAGAAGATTGGTGAAGGAAGCACTCAGGTAGTTGAGACTTAAGGCTTGACAATATTGGCTAAAGAAGCAATTCTAATGGAGTCTGCAGTGCTGCAGATCCACTAATCATTAATGAGGCTAATCCTACTGAAGAGGATATAGAGAAAGAAAAGGAGAAAAGGAAAAATGATTCTCCATGCAAACAGCCTGAACAAAAGCCAGATAATGATGATGATGATGGCAATGATGATGCACCAATGGGTGGTAATACAAGCTAAAGTTCAAGTTCAAGCTGTTGTTCAAGAAAAGAATGTTGCAACAGAGGTACAAGCACCTGAGATTGGTCAAAATTGATGAGAGAGTGGTTGATGAGCTATCCAGTGAAATTGATAAAGATGTGTCTCAACCAATCACAAGCATATTCCATCAACCTCTACCTGCTTTGTATACTTTGGAGGAGATCTATAGGCATGTAACTCCACCACTTCAGAGCTTTTCAGCTCTTGAAAGAGAGAATGAAGTAAATATGGATGATTATATCACTAGATTTTTAACTGAAGCCCCTCTAACTCCTAGCAAGAGGAAGGCCTCTACTGAAGACTCTACAGCTGTAGAGTTGGTGCCTTCCAAAGCTCAGAAGTTTGAGAAAGGAAAAGAGTTAGTGATCAGACAAGGTGAATCAGAGGAAGAAGATAGTGATGCTAATCCACAAATGACACATGCTGATGTTGTCACACATTTGAATAATCTGAAGGAATCTTTCAAATCAATTGAGGCAGAAATTCTGAAACAGGTTAAGCAAGTTCCTGATGCAATCATATTTCAAAAAATAAGGATAGGAATGGAAGATTATGTGAAGAAATTTGAAGAAAGAAGCCTGGAGGAAAGGAAGGTGTTGCAAAAGAATTTTAAAGATATTGTGGATAGCCTGATGAATCAGAACGCTGAAATCAGAAAAGAAAGCAGTCAGAAGTCAAATGAAATTAGCAACCTACAGTTAGATATTAAGATTATCAAGGATGATTCTGTTGATTTGAAGGTAGAAATGAAAAGTCTGAAGAAAGAGATGGCTAATATGACTACTGGATATGAATCCCTGAAATTGGACTTATCAAGCAAGCTTAACACCATTTTGTCACATATTGATGTTGGCAAAAAGGGGGAAAGCAAGATTGAAAAAGAAATTGAAGAAAGGGAAAAAGTTGCTGAAGATATTCTTGAAAATGTGAAAGACATTGGGAAATCATGGGCAAAAGAACTGGAAGCTACTAAATCTAAGCCCTTGTCCATGAGATTAGGTGAACAAACTAAAGAAAGAAGTCAATCAGAGAAAGGAAGCTCTACAGGAGGCAGAATTTTGAACCTACCCAAGTCTACAGTCAAGAAACCTACAGTTCCTGAGGTTAAAACTCAATCTACTCAAAAACCTCATTCTTGGGAATTGACTGTGAAGGAATCAAGAGATAGGAAGAAAGAAAGAATGGAGAAGGAGAAAGAAGAGAAAGAAAAGCAGAACAAGAAAGAATCAGAGTCTACAACAGTTGTGACTGCTAAACCTCTTGATGTTCAACCTTTGAGTATGGTACCCCCTGAGGAATCTGAAGAAAGAGTGAAACAGATGAAGACTGAATTTGATCTGATTTGGGAAGAATATTTAAGTATCTGCACCAAGCACACTGTGATCAAGAAGATTAAGCTGAAGAAGGACAAGTTTCAGAAGTTCAAGGATATGAAAGCTAATGGAACTTTGTATCAAGGAGACAATAGTAGACTTCTTGGTGGAAATTTTAGAAGCAATCCAATGCCAAAGAGACAGTTTAAATCTAAGAAGGAGGAAGAACTCTTTGATGCATATGAATTGGAAATGATCATGAAATACTATGAAGAGGATGCCAAGAACTTGAAGCTTGTTCAGCAAGGAATTTTGAAGTCACAAGATGAAGATACTGATTCTGAGGAAGATGCCGATCCCAAGCGCAAAAGGAGATGAAGATTACACTCTAGATTAGACACTAAAACTGTTTAGTTTTTAGTCTAATTATCCTACTGTAAGCTGTATCTGGAACCCTTGTTTACTTTATGCAGCTTTGTGTTGTGTGTTCTGTTCTTTGTGTTGTCTTGTTTGTTCTGTTTCTTGTTGTTCTTGTTCTTGAGACAACTTCTTATTGTCTGTGTTGTTATTTTGTTTGTGTTGCCAACATCAAAATAGGGGGAAATTATTAGTACCTTGTTTTAGATTTTGATGTGTGCAAAACAATTGGTTAAAACTGTTATTTTGACTAACACTTTATCAAGGAAATTGGTGTTTGAAACATATAGTTGTAAAGAGAAGTCTACAGCTGTATATATGATCATTATACAGTCAAGACATGATCCTACAGCTGTAAGGTTTCCCTACAGCCAGTTTTTGTTATTTTCAGGACTCTACAGCTGCAAGGTTGAAGACTCTACAGCTACAAGTATCCGTTTGAAGATGAAGTACAAGTCAGAAATTAATTGAAGATTAAGAAGACCCTTAAGGACTATTAGTGTAGCCTTTGAGCACTCACTAAACTGAACGTAAGTGGATTTTTTCTTTAATTATGGTGGATAATGTAGATTAGTTACAAAGGAGGCCATAATTCTGAGAAAATGAAATAGTACATTCAGTACTATCCTGTGTGAAGGATGAGGACCACTTCAATCATTCCAATAGAGAGAGAGGAGCCTTATCCGGTTTTCAAATTTGAAAATTCCAACGGATAAGTCACACCACTCAATCTATAAATAGAAGATGTCCTGAAAAAACAACAACCTCAAGCATACAAGCATTCAACCTAAGCAAGTCAACAGCCAGCATATCCTGAGAGCTCTTTTTCTGTTTTCTATTCTTTGTGATTCATAGGATAGTTGTTTAGGATCTTTCTTAGTAAGAATCGCATCTTTTTGTTGTTGTTCCCTCACCTAATTTAATTTCTACCTATTGTAGATATCTCTTTGTGAGGTTTTGTAAAACTCTTTGTGAGTTGATATTCTGAGTGAATAGAGTAGGTTATCTCTTTTTAGAATAGGAATTTGAGTGAACCTAGTTCTAAGGGGAACTACTTGTATTGATCTTTGTGATCACTTCTTAGTGAATTTGGCACCTGAGTGGTGTAACAGTGGATGTAGGTTGTCTCTTTATAGACACTGAACCACTATAAAATTTGGTCTTTTTACTTCTTGTTCCTTATATTCTTGCTCCTGCATATTTATTTATCTTGTTACATTCATCATTGTTTTAAAATCTGAAGTGCATAAAACTCTTGTGTTTTTCACAAAAACTGACTCTATAGCTGTAGACTTTCATAAGTCACTCAACTGTTAAGTCTTGTTTACATTGTTTTTCATTGTTCACTCACTTTATTCCGCTGCACATTGAAGTATTCTCAATACAATTTTAATTGTGAGAATTACTCTGATATTTTGTCTACAAGTGATTGTTTGATTTGCAAAGTTTTGAACTCTACAGCTGCAGACTCTGTAGTCTACAGCTGTAACCTTTGTGGTCCAGTTTTAAAAACTCTTGTAGACTTACTTTTTTAAACTTAAAAAAAAGGGCTATTGCAAGGTTCTAGTATCCTTCCTGTTTGAAAAGTTTGAAAATTTGTTTTTGACCTCAAGGTCTATTCACCCCCCCCCCTCTAGACCTTGACCACTTCAAGGGACCAACAGAGTCCTATAAACCACACGCACACGCCGCCGTCGGCCGGCCGGGCCATGTCCGTGCTTGATGCAGTCATAACCGATTAATCCTTACAGAGTGGTATATTCGTATCTATAAATAGAAGTGTCCTGCATTCATTCCAGTTATACGAAGAAATACACAATTCGAGTCTCTCTCTCTCTCTCTCTCTCTTCCCTGCTCTGCATTTTAGATCGTTCAGTTCATACTTTCTGTTATTCATCTTTCTTTTGTGTTTAGTGGTCCTACTAACATAGAGATGTCAAAACCATTTTACCTTTGGAGATAATTATGTATATCTTTGCACTAGCCATGATGTATTTTGTCTTGTGGAGAAAGGTTCATACCTTAACTCCGTTTTCTGTGTGTCTGTTTATTTATTTCCATTTTCTTCAAATTGCAGTATATTTCTGTTATGTACACACCTTTACATTCCATAATTTAAACAATCGCAAAACAAAATATTAATATAACATACTGCAATGACTACCGATACTGAAAAATTCATGGTTTCTCAGGGTACTCCAAATCCGAATGGAGATAACCCAGTTGATACCACTGCAGCTGCAAAAACACCAACCACACAAACAGCTGGATCTTCATCCATCTTTGTTGGTACTGTTCCTGTTGTCCCTGCAGGGTCATCAGAGTCTCTCTATTGAACAAGTACCTGTGAGGCCTGTTTTGGTGCATGGAGAGAAACCCGAAAAATTTTCGGGTACTCATTTTAAGTGGTGGCGTGTCTGTACGACTTCTAGATTGATGACAATAAGTTCATCATTGAGCAAGTACAAAAGCTGCAGATTGTATTCTACAATATTGCTGCATCGGGTATGATTCTACTGAAATTCATTTTTTGTAGCAACTATATTGAAAAGCTGCCTTCATCCTGGAAGTAGTTTAAATCCTATCTTAAACACAAGAGAAAGGAATTGACTGTGGAAGAGTTGGTTGTTCGTCTCAGAATTAAAGAGGACAATCGAAAGACGGATGAAAAATTCACTTCTATTGAGGCCAAAGCCAATCTGATGTAAAAGGGAGGTCCATCAAAGAAAAGGCAGAGGCCTAATGACAAGAAAAGGGGGAAGAATGCTGCCCCAAATGCAAAGAAGCAGTTCACTGGGAACTGCTACAACTGTGTAAAGCCCAATCACAGGGCTAATGAATGTCGTGCCCTAAGAAAGTAGACAAAGATAAGGGAAAATGAAAAGCTAATGTGAACCTAACTTGGGTCACGAACATGGATCTGTCATGCATGGTGTCTGAAGCCAATCTAGTGGACAATCCAAAGGAATGGTATGTGGCCACTGGAGCCATCTACCACGTTTTCTCAGAGAAAAATACATTCTCAAATTATTCTCTAGCTGATGGGAGAAAACTGTTTATGAGAAACCAAGCCTCATCTGAAGTGGCTGGTAGAGGAGAAGTTATACTGAAGCTCACCTCCGGAAAAGAACTTAAGCTCACATCTGAATGAATTTGATTTCAGGCTCGCTGTTAGTTAGACTTCAATTCAAAATTGTATTCGAGTCTGATAAAGTTGTACTAAGTAAATTTGGACAGGTCCTTGGTCGCGTTTATCTCGACAAAGGCCACTTCAAAATGTCTGCTATGGTTGTAAATCGTAAAGACACAAATTTAATGAATGAGAATGCATCTACTTCCATTTATATCGCTGAGTGATCCTGTTTATGGCATTTTAGATTAGGACATATTAATTTAAATTCCATAAATCATTAAGTAAATTTAGGTTTACTTAATTTAACCAATGTCGATACATCCAAAAGATGCAAAATTTGTGTTTAGGCTAAAATGACAAAATTACCATTTAAATTAGTTGAAAAGAACACATCTCATCTAATATTAATTCACAGGGATGTATGTGATTTGAAATTTGTGCAAACTAGAGGTGGAAAAAAATATTTAATTACTTTTATTAATGATTGTACAAGATTCACATATGTATACTTACTGCAAACCAAAGATGAAGCTATAGAAGCTTTCAAATTATACAAAAATGAAGTAGAGAATCAATTGAGCACAAAAATTGAAGTAATTTGTTGTGATAGAGATGGAGAGTATGTGGCTCCGTTTGAAGAGTTATGTGCTGAAACAGTTATTATACATCAAATGACAGCACCATACTCACCTCAATCAAATGGTGTTGCGGAAAGAAAGAATCGAACACTAAAAGAAATGATGAATGCTATGTTAATTAAATCAGGTTTACTACAAAACTTGTGGGGGGAAGCTACTCTTTCGGCCAACCACATTCTGAATAAAATTCCACATAAAACTAAAGATGAAACGCCTTATGAAATATGGAAAAAGCGTAAATCATCATAAAAATACCTCTAAGTGTGGGGATGTTTGGCAAAGGTTGAAGTGTCTGCTTCAAAACAAGTTAGAATTAGTCCTAAAATAGTCGATTGTATCTTTATAGGATATGCACTTAACAATATTCTTTATCGGTTTCTGATTCACAAATTAGAGATACCCGATATAACAGAAGGCACTACAATAGAATCAAGGAATGCCATATTCTTTGAAGACATCTTTCCTTGCAAAAATAAGAAAGATGTGAGTTCGAACAAATGAACTCATGAGGAAAGAAATGACACTGCAGATCCTTCTACTCAAGAGAGTGAAGAACGAAGACGCAGTAAAAGAGCTAGAGTTGATAAGACATTTGGTCCCGACTTTATCACTTAAGTGTTAGAGTAAGATGAACCAAAGTCCATCAAAGAAGCTATGTCTAGACCAGATGCACCACTCTGGAAAGAAGCTATCAATAATGAGATTGACTCTATTCAGCAAAACCATACATAGGAGTTAGTAGACCTCCCAAAAGGTTGCAAGACCTTATGATGCAAGTGGATCCTTAAAAGAAAATACAAAGAAGATGGATCAACAGAAAATTATATAGCCCGTTTGGTGGTAAAGTACTTTAAACAAAATGAGGGATATGATATCTTCGATACACATTAACATGTAACAAGAATAACCTCCATTCTTGTACTAATTGCGATTGCTGGTATTTCTCAATGGAGAAATAGATGCTAAAATATAATGGATCAACCAGAAGGTTTTATTGCACCTGGGAACGAGTAAAAGGTCTACAAACTCGTTCGATCACTGTATGGACTTAAACAAGCTCCTAAACAGTGGCACTTAAGATTTGACAATATTATGTTTTCAAATGGATTTTATATTAATGAGTTTGACAAATATGTGTATATAAAGGATTCACCAAAAGGATTTGTTATCGTGTGTCCATATGTTGATGACATGTTGATCATAGGTAATAATCACAATGTCATAATTAGTACAAAAAACATGTTAAATAAATTTTTTGACATAAAAGACATGGGATTAGCAGATATGATTTTGGAAATTGACAGTTCCAACACTTACTTCCCAAGTGTAAGAAGTTCGTGCAAAAAATGTAAGTTTCCGGTTAAATTATCAATCCCATGAGATTAGTGGCAAGTGTAACCCTAATACTATATATCGGTGCTCAATTGTAGTGTAAATCGATTTGTTCCCAGTTAAATAAAGCAACAATCTAAAATTAAACCATTAACTCTATCAAAGAAATTAAAATAGAACTAAAGAAATCACTAAATAAGACTATAAAAAAAATATCAAGCACTAGATAACTCAAAAAAGAGAAGCAATACGAGAAAAATGTGTTCGGGTGTTCTTCCTCATTGGGTAATCGATTAACGGTTCAATAAGTTCATTTGTCCCTTTTGTCGGTCAAAGATAGGAGCATTAATCACGTAAAATACACATTAAACCGTACTGGATAAGCCTAGGAATAACGTGTCAAATAAACATGTAGATTGTTATAGGAATAGTTTATTCTTTCCCACCCGGGTAATCAGACAAGCCTAAGAAAAATCCTAGCGTGCTTTTCCACTCGTATACTAAGGTACCCCACCTTTTATCCCCTCACTAATTATCTAAATGTTAATTCAAGCAATTAATGTATATTAATGAATTTTCTAATGCAATTACCCAACTCTTGTTGCGATAATACAATATACACTCAATTACCTCATTAAACTCACACTCATACGAAATAAAATGTCTATCCAAATCTCGTTGCAACAAACAATCAACTCATATGAATTAAAAGAGCAAAATCTTGCAATCGATCTAACAATCCTCATTAATAATAATCATATAACCTTCAATTAGGATAAATTCACAAAATCTCACCACTAATCAATTACCCACATAATTTAATTCAAACACCCAAACACTAACAATTTAGCTAAGCATATTCATATCAAATAAGCCCATAACAAAGCAAAAATAATAATCCATAAACATAGCAATTTGCCCAACAAAATTAAATATAAAGAATAGAAATCACCTATTGGTGTTTAATACAACTTCAAACTCCAACAATACTTGAATTCTGCAATAATCTAACTAAGAAAAGCATAAACCCTAGCTATTATGTGCTTGAGTGTGTGTGAGGATGAGATAGGAATTAATAAAAATTCAAGAGTGAAACAGCTTGATAAAGAAATGGAAATGGGCCTCAATCTCCAAAATTTTTTGAATCCAAAATCGAACGGCTCTTCCGCTTTTTCACAGTGCGAATTACTTCGACTTGTATGATACGGGCCTTCGATAAAATCACGTGGCTGTGCGAATTAAATTGCCGACCGTGCGAATTACTTCAACTAGTATTGCACGGGCAAGGCAAAAAAATGGCATGGGCAAAAAAATGGAATCGCACGGGCATGAAAAAAAAAAACGTTTTACCTCTTGAGTATTTTTTCCAATTTTCAGCACTTTCTTCATACTCACATTTTGAACATCTGCAATTTCCGGCTACGGAGTGCAACGGCAGAGGCTGTGGTTTTTTTCGGCGATGGGTTTCTCCAAATAGTGGACAGAGAATTCGAATTCCGGCAGGAAGCAAGGAGAAGTGTGGACGGCGTCATAAATTCCGGCAATTGGAACGGCGGCTGAGTAAGGGGCACTGCTGCGGCTGAGGTGGGCTTCAATTGCGGCTGATTCCGGCGACTTTGGCATGGGACGTCGACTTCAGCGAGAACAGGGGAGTGGCCATTTCTATGGCAGATTCCGGTGAGAAACAGGGCATGGGCGTTTCTGCTGTAGGCGACGGCTGTGCGTCGGCTTGTGGTGGTTGAATTCAGGCTGGGTGAAATTTCTGGGCAAGAACAGGGGCGCGACAGATTTCCGACAAGAGGGCAGCGTGTACGCAGGGCTGTGACTTCATTCCGGCGGTGGATAATTGAAGTGGCGCTGATGCTTTTTTCTCGGACAGCAGTGATATCTCCCATGGCATTAATGGTGTGGTCAAATATTGGTGATGGTCAATTTTCAAAAAAATGGCAGCTTTGATTTTGTTCATTGTGGCTCTACAATTAGCCACCTTACCTCCTACTCATCCAATATTCTCGGTTAATACAACGAAAGTGGGGCCATGCCAATTTAGATCCTCAGCAACTAGCTTTCTTTTAACCTGAAACTTAGACAATTTAGCTATCATTTTGGGCTTAGATTAAATTTCATGGGCTTTCAATTTGATAAAGAAATCAATTACAAAGGCCACAATAATTATTCTAATTAATTCACTCCTCAATTTTTTGAAATTAAGAAATAATTCCACATTTAATTCATTAATCCAACTCAATTTTCTAAAAATTATAAAATAATAAAATCTTCTCAATTAAATTTAATTAGTCCAATTAATGTAATTAAATGCAAGAAATTATTAAAAATATACAATTAAATTATACAAATTTCAAGCAATTAATCACACTAATCATAAATCAAAATTGGAAAGACACCTAGTGAAACTTCTTTAACATAGAATGTTGAGAAAATTTTAAAGAAATTCAATACTTTTGACGACTCACCTGCTAAAACACCTCTTGAACTGCATTTTCACTTGAAGAAGAATAAAGGAGATTCAGTAACTCAACTGAAATATGCGAGGATCATAGGAAGTGTGATGTACATCACTAACTGTACACACCCTGATCTTGCATGCTCTATGAACAAACTGAGTCGATTCACGAGTAATCTAGGAGTTGAGCACTGGAAGGCTTTTAAAAGGGTCTTATGATACTTTAAGTATACCCTTGATTATGAGCACCATTATACTATACATCCAGCTGTACGTAAACGATATAGCGATGCAAACTTGATATCTGACACAAAAGACTCTTTTTCAACTAGTGGATATGTATTCACTATTGAAGTAGCAGTTGTGCTTGGAAGTCTACAAAACAGACTTGTATAGCCCGTTCTACTATGGAATCATAATTCTTCGCTTTAGATCAAGCTGTTGAAGAAGTCCGGTGACTTCGTAATTTTCAAGAAGATATTTCATGTTGGTGCAAACTAGTACCATTGTCATGGTACACTATGACTGACAAGCTACTATTGGTAGAGCTTTGAACAGTATGTATAACGGAAAACTAGACACATGCATCGTAGACATAATTCTGTTAGATATTTGATCTCAACTGGTGTGATATCCATTGACTATGTGAAGTCAAAGGATAACATTACGGATCCACTCACGAAGAGTATAAATCGAGATCAAATGAATAAGCTGATATAAGGAATGAGTCTGAAACCCACAAAAATAACTAACACAGTGGTAACCCAACCATGATGACTAGAGATCCGAAGAACTTGGTTCAATTGGAATACGAAATTGTGAAGGTTGTAAAAAAACACTTGAGAAATATGACCATTCCTGACAGCACAAGATCAAGTGTTGAGACCCGTAACATGTGGTAAAGGTTAAGTTTTAAAACTTTTAATGATTCTAAAGAGATTGAGTATAACGGGATACTCAAATGGAGATCACCTATATAAATGAGACGTGAGGGTTGCTTCGACCAAACATTTATGAATTCAAAGGGCATCCATGGCTAAAATGGATAAAAACATAAGAACAAACAAAGTCGAAACTATGCCGTATTTGCACTTTTGATTCAGTATACACTAAAGAGGACTAGCTCAAGGCACTGTGTCCACTAAGCCACCGGTTTACCCTATAGTGCACGGCTATGGAATGTTCAAGGCCACAAGCTACTTATCAAGAAGTAATGAGGTTTCACTTAAACAGAACTATGTGTTTGCATGTTACAGATGCAATTTCCACTCTTGTGGGAGATTGTTGGAATTTAGTTTTGAAAGAGTATTAAATACTCTAGTTTGACCAATTTAATGGAGGACAAAATAGTAATCTCAATCAGACTAAGTGTAATCAATGCGTTCTACTCATGGAGTAGATCGTTGCAATATTTTTTCATTCTCAAAACCGAATACGGTGAGTGAGAAATTAATTCCTGAAGTGGAAAAATTAATACTGATGTGGAGGAATGTTAGAGTTTGAATCACAATTCGTCCCATAACTATTTGACAAAATAGATTTAGTCCCAAAATTAACTTTTTGTTAGATTTAGTCCCAAATTTTTTAATAAGGTCCAATTTTAGTACCAAAATTAATTTTTTATTAGATTTAGTCCCAAATTTTCTTGTAAGGTCCAATTTTAGTCCCAAAATTAACTTTTTATTAGATTTAGTCCCAAATTTTTTTATAAGGTCCAATTTTAGCCCCAAATAAAAGGTAAAAAGTGAATATAAATAAAATAATATAAATACACTTTTTATAAAAATAAAATAAAAATTAATGAAATAATATAAATACAAACTCGTAAAATCTAAAACAAAAAAATAATATAAATACATAAAAACTAACGAAATTAATGAAAATTAATATAAAAATAATATAAAAATTAATGAAATAACATAAATACAAAAAATTAATGAAATAATATAAATAATATAAAAATTTCGTAAAATCTAATATTATTTCACTTTTTACCTTTCATTTGGGACTAAATCTAATAAAAAGTTAATTTTGGGACTAAATCTATTTTGTCAAATAGTTATGGGACGAATTGTGATTCAAACTCAGGAATGTTATGTCAGAATAAATTAACATAAATTTTTTTAATATTTCCCACATTGGAAAACCATAAACAAAACCACCTTGTTCCCCCCTAATAGGTGGTAACCTTTTAGGGGGGGGGGGGTTGAATAGACCTTTAAAACATTTTTAAACTTTTTCTCAAAAGAGATACCAACACCTTTCAAGTACCTTCTATAAGTTAAAAAATAATCTACAAGAGTTTTGGACCACAAATGTTACAACTGTAGACTATAGAAGTTTACAGCTGCAAAGTTATAAAACTTTACAAACTTAAAATAAACAACTTGTAGATAAAATCAGAGGGGTTTTAACAATTGAGAGTGTATTGAAAAACCTCTAATGTGCAGCGGAAATAAAGTATGTGCGTGTTAATGAAAAATAGTGTGAACAATGAAACTAACAGCTGTGGGACTATGAAGTCTACAACTGTAGATTCCAGTTTCTTTGTGAAAACACAAAATTTTATTCAGTTTCAAAAGTAATGATGAATGTAACAGAAATTAAATATGCTATACACAAAACAATAAATAAATAAATAATAATAAAACAGGTTTATAATGGTTCAGAGTCTATGAATAAAACTTCCTACATCCACTGTTACACCACTCAGGTACCAAATTCACTAAGATGTGATCACAAGGATCAATACAAGTAATTCCCCCTCAGAACTAGATTCACTCAGATTTCTATTCTAAGTAAGAGAATACTCTAACCTATTCACTAAGAATACATACTCACACAGAGTTTCAAAGTAAGAACCTCACAAAGAGATATATCTACACTAAGTAGAATACAAAAAATATAGTGTGAGGGAACAACAACAAAGGTGTGATTCTGTCTAAGAAATCCTAACCAACTATCCTATGATTCACAAATAAAAGCGAATATACTCTCATAATATTTGTTGGTTGTAGACTTGCTCAAAGTGAATATTTGCTTGCTCAGGTTGTTGTTATTGTTGCCTCTGAATTCTTCCTCTATCTATAGTGGAAGAAGTGTGTCTTATCCGTTAGAAATTCAAATTTGATCAGGCTCATCTATCTGTCTATAAATCTCACATGTGTGAGGTCGTCCTCCTCCTTCACAAAGAATAGTACTGGTTATACTTTTTGTCTTTATCTTCAAAATTCTGGTTCATCTTCGAATTTAAACTTCATTAATCTTTCAGATCTTCATGATAAAACATTCCTTAAGTACTCTTTAGTGAGTGCATAATTGCTTTACTAATTTAAGTTATAAGTGTCTTGATAATTTTTATTAGACTAAACTTGTACTTTAATCTTCAAACGGTCTTCTCAGTTGTATTCCCTGAACTTTACAGCTTCAATTCCTGCAAATTTGATTCCAGCTGTAGGAACAATTTTACAGCTGCAAGGTCTCGTCCAACTGTAGGTTTACCAACTTAGCAGCTGTAGACTTTCCTTTTTCACTGTAAATTCCTTAGCTTTCTAAATTTACAAATAAGATTAGTAACTATATAACAGAGAGTATGTTTTGCACACATCAAAATCTAATCAAACAAGGTACTAATAATTCTCCCTATTTTGATGTTGGCAAAATACATTATGTTGTACATAAAATAAAAATGCAGTAGCAATGAGATATTGCTAAACAAAAATAACATATGAAATGCAAACAACACAAAGATAAATAAAGCAATAAAAAGCATAATAAAAAACAAAGCTGCATAAATTAAAAGAGTTTCAGATACAGTTACAAATTTAGATACACTAAAAACTAAAAAGTTTTAATGTCTAATCTAATCTAGTATCTTTATCTTCTTCAGTGCTTCATCTCATTATGTGTTTAGGATATGCTTTATCTTCCTCTTCATATGAGCTATCTGGCCTGGTATTGAATATTCCTTGAGAGACTAGCTTCTGATTTCTTTCATCTTCTTCAATATACTGAAGCATCTTCCTCAATTCATACTCATTAAATGCTTCTTCCTCTCTCTTTGATCTAAAATCTTTCCTAGAAGGTGCTCTCCTCTTCTTAGCTTCTTTCCCTTTTATCAAGTAGGAATTTTCTCCAGTGTAGAGATTTCCATTTGCCTTCATATCATTAAATTTTTGGTACTTATCCTTCTTCAACTTGATTTTCTTCAAAACTATGTGCCTACTTTTCACAACTTCAAACTCTTCCCATGGCAATTCAAAGTGAGTTTTCATTTCACTTTGCAGATGCTTGCTTTCCCCTTCTTTCTTGCTCTATTTAATTCTCTTTCCTTCTTCAGGTGTTAACTGCCTCAATGGATGTATATTGAATGGCTTAGAAACCTTCAATTGTTGTTTGCTTCTCTGGTATTCCTTAACCTTTCTTTCCCATTTTCCACCCGTGGGCTTTCCTTGCTGCTGTGAATGATGAAACTTTACAGTTTGTTGCTTTATTGCAGGTTTTGAGATAGGGAGTTAAATAATTTTTCCTTGAGAGTTCCTCCTACTCTTGGATTGCTCAGCAATTATTGTAGTCAAGTCTTTGGACTTTATAGCTTCTATGTCTTCCTTCATCAGCATACAATGTTCCTTGACATTTCTCAAAATTTCTTCTTCCCTTTTCTCTTCTTCTTCTATCTCTTTCTCTGTTAAACTTTCCCCCTTTTTTTCAGCATCAAAATGTGACAAAAGTAGGTTAAGTTTAGCCATGATCTCCACTTTCATTATCTTGTTATAAAAAATTAGATTATTGACTTCAGTTTTCAAATCAACAACTTCATTTCTTAGTCCAGATTTTTCATTTTTCACATTGTCAACTGACTCTTGTAAGCTTGAAACATCCCTACTCCTTTCAACTAGAGCCGTCAAAATGGGTTGGGCCCGTTGGGCCAGCCCGCCCCGCCATAATAAAATAAGGATTGGGCCAAACATTTCTAAGCCTGTATAGAGGCGGGACTAGACAGGCTGGCCGGTTTGGGTCGCGGGTTTGGCGGGGCAGGCCGCAGGTTGAGGCGCGCCAGCCCGCCAGTGCGTATATATTATATATGTATATATATACACATTAATATATATACATATTATATGATATTTTAATTAATTTTTAAATTTAAAATTTTTATTATTCATTTTCTTAATTCCTTCCAAATAAATTATTGTGCTCGTCTCACAAAAATAAAACTAGTAGCTAAGTTTCAAATCGACATTGTCGTAGTTAATCAGTGGTGTCCCTTCACGTAGTCCTCCAGCTCTCTTTCACAGTTAATTGTCGCTGCCAAAATAATTTTTATGATGTAATGATTGATAAATTTTGAGAGACTCTATGGTTTGTGCTAGGTTTATGTCTTAATATTATTGATTTATTTTGTGAACTTTATTTAATGAGATTTGTATTATATACTTTATGAGATTTGTGATACTAGTGGCAAGATTTTAGTTATACATTTATTATGTCACTATTTTATTTAATAAATTTAGTTGAAGTATTTGTTCATAATAATTTAAAAAAAAAAATTGGGATGACCCGCTGAAACCCGCAGCCCACCATTAAATGGGTTGGGTTGGAGTTTTAGCGGGTTTAGACCCACCCCGCCCCGTCGGCCGGTTTTGACAGCTCTACTTTTAACCAATTTTTCCTTATATCAACATTCTGCTTCATAAGGTCCTCAACAATCAACTTATATTTCTCTTGCATTACCTTTCTTTCCAGAATGCCTTTTTTATTGACTTTCTTCACAACACCTTCCACTCCCTTCTTGACTCTCTGAGATATCACAGTATTTGGCACTTTCTTCACTTCGTTTAGAATTTCAGATTCTGTTTTTTTTAGTATATCCTCAAAGTCCTATAGTTTTGAAACTACCTCCTTGGGAGAAATCTTAGGAAAAGTATCACTATCCTCTTCTTCTGATTCTGCCTCCTAAATCACAATATCCTTTCCCTTCATGGTCTTGGGATTCTTTGCAGTATGTAACTCTACAGTTGTAGTGTCTTCAGTTGTTGCTTTACTCTTTGAAGGTGTGATTTCCATTTGCATTCTTTCAGTGGAAGTATCCATCATTCCAACAAAGTAATCATCTAGGTCCTCCCTTTCTAAAGCTGAAAAGCTTTGTAGAGGTGGAGTTCCTTGAAAATAAACTTCCTCCAAGGTGAACATTGCAAGTGGGGGTTGAATAATATAGTTATTGCCTGATTTGCTTTACATTTGTTAGCCTCATCAATCTCTGTGGCTGTCTTTTCTATAAATTGCTCAGTGTTCAAAGGCTCTTGAACACTGGGAGCTTTAGTAGCTTGTGCTCCTCCCATAGGTGCATCATCACCACTTTGGTCATCATCATCATTTCCTTTGTCTAGGGGTCCTTTGCAAGGAGTTTCATCTCTGTCATCTTTCTTCTACTCTTGCTCTTGCTCTTTCTCTTTACCAGAATCATCATTCTTTTCCTCTGGTTGAGCTTGGATAACATCTTGTTGAGCTTTGGTAGTTTCTATAGCACATGCTCCAGAGTAGTTAGTCCAGCTGTCTCAACATAGTGCTTCCTTCTCCAACTCTTTGGGGCACATCTACTTCATCATCTAAGCTAACTATCTCTTAATTTGCCTTACTACATTGGGGTCTTTTTCAGTGCTTATAGCCACCCTTAAATCTTCAGCTGCAAACTTTGTGATTTTAATTTTTGTACTCTGCTCTTCAATCACAATCTGCTTACCCTTTCCCCTATTTTTCTTAATTTCTCTGCTAGAAACTTTTCAAGAAAGTTAGGTTTCAACAAGTCTTCAATATTAGAATAATTAGTCCAGTTAATAACCCACTGGAACAAACTTTCCTCCTCAATCTTCAGTTTCTCAAGAGAGTGTCTCAAACTTTTCCAACTCTCAAATTTTCTCTTTTCTTCTTCAAACTGTCCAACACTTTCAACTTGAACAATAGACAATTGTTCTTGTTGAATAGATTCTTCAGCTGGAGGTTCTTCTTCAGTTATAAACCTTTCAGCTTCAATATTGATCAAGTCTACAGCTGTAGACTTGTCAGTTTCTTCTTCAGTTTCCACAATCTTTTGAGAATGATATCTCTTAGCTCTCTTTTCTCTATCAATCTCATCTTCTAACTCTTCATCAACCAGAAGTGTCCTCTTAACAGTTTTCTCTTTGTTCTCCCTTCTTTCATAATCTTTCACAGCTGTAGATTTAGCAGTTGTAGGTTGCTTCTCAGAGTCTTTCTTCTTTCTTTTCTTGATCTTGGGGGCCATAGGAGCATCAACAGTTCCCCTCTTGAAATTTGCTCTTCCAATGATCCGGTGTATGAGTATAGGTAACCCATACCCATAACACAAAGTAAAACTTACTTCTTCCAGAATTAATTCAAGAACAATCTAAAACCTTTGTTCTTGCCTGGTTTTACTACATCATTGCATATATTTATCAATGAAAGCTCTCCTAGATGAATATGTACTTCCTTATCTATTGCTACCATGAGATCCCACATCAACTTAGTACCAATGTCATGGGCATCAGTTCTACACAATAGACATTTATCAATAACTTCACACAGGAATACATACTCTATAGCGAGGTCGTTCTTCTAGAAAGTTCTATTCTAGATTTCTGGAAATGCGTTGTTTACTGTGAATCTCTTCCAATATTTCTTGCCTTCCTCACCAAAGTTGAGGTTGTCAAAAGAATCTCTTCCATCTCTTAGCTTCATTGCTCTACAAATATCCTTAGCATTGATTCGAGCATGCCTTCCCTGCAAGGTTACCTCTAACCCTTTTCTCTCAACATCTGCATCTGCCTTCTTGTAAAATTCTAGAACTAACCTATCATCATATCCATAGGGATATTAGAAAGCCAGTTGTGTAATCTCTGGGTTATTATCTTCAAAATGACTCTCTCCATAGCATCCGTTAGATTATTCTTTTCTAGTGCTTCAAAATTGAACAATGCAACGAAAATAACTTTGATTGACATGATTTTCTGAGGGTTTAGGATGGGGGTTTTGAGTGTTTGGGTGGATTCACAAATGTAAGTGAGGTAAAAATGGATTAAGGATCCTTTATATACATTTCCTTACATGTGCACAAGACAGAGGAGGGTATTTTTGTATTTTATCCACAAATGTATGAATTTTTAAATTTCCAACCAAAACTTATGTCATTAAGTTTGTCCAAAATATAACTCATATACATATTGAATTCTATTTAAAATATTGCACAAATTCAATACATTTTATCAGTTAAAGTGTTGAATAATCCAAAATGTCTGTAACAAAAGTACTGACATTTCTGAATTTGTAATGCATACATTTAATAAATCAGAATTGTACAAAGTACTGTAACTTTCTCTAAATTTGCAGTTGGTTATGTTAGAGTATGGGAATCTACATTTGCAAGAAATCTGCAGCTAGATGCTAAGACTAAAGCTGTAAAGTTATCAAATCTACAGTAGAGTAACTTTGCAGCTGCATGTTTCTGCCTTAGTGATTTCCCAATTTTCTAAGTTCAGCCAAAAAATTTAGGGATTCTTACTGAATCTTTTTACAATTCTAACATTCCCAAATTATCTCTCAAGATTAAAAATCTCTATTCACATAAAGGTTTAGTGAAAATGTCTGCTAGATTCAAATCAGTATGAATCTTAGTCAATTTCACATCCTTTCTTTCTACATGGTCTCTTATGAAGGGATGCCTTGCATCTATGTGTTTTGATCTAGAGTATAACACTGGATTCTGTGTAATAGCAACACCACTGGTATTGTCACAAAATATAGTGTTTTCTCTAGCATCAATCCCATAGTCTTGTAATTGATATTGCATCCATAAGATTTGTGTACAACAACTTCCAGCAGCAATATATTCTGCCTCAGCTGTTGAAAGTGAAATAGAAATTTGTTTCTTGCTGTGTCATGCCACTAAACCTTTCACCAAGAAATTGACATATGCCACTAGTACTCTTTCTATCAATCTTGCAACCAACAAAATCTGAGTCAGTGTATCGTATAAGTTCAATTTCTCCTTCTTTAGGATACTAAAGCCCTAAATTTTGTGTAGACTTGACATATTTGATGATCTTCTTTACAACATTTAAGTGTGATTCCTTTGGATTGACTTGGAATCTAGCACATACACATAATGTCAGGTCTTCTTGATATAAGGTATAACAATGATCCAATTAACCTTCTATACTTGGTTACATCAACATTTTTCCCATTTTCATATTTTTCTAAGCTTACAGAAGGTGTCACAGGTATATTGGTAGGCTTAGAGCTTTCCATTCCAAACTTCTTAATCAGCTCTTGAGTGTATTTAGCTTGATTGATGAAAATTCCATTTTCCATCAGCTTGACTTGTAATCCCAAAAAGAAATTCAGATTTCCCATCATTCTCATCTTTGTCTAAGCTTACTGAAGGTGTCATAGGTATAGTGGTAGGCTTAGAGCTGTCCATTCCAAACTTCTTAATCAGCTCTTGAGTTTGTTTAGCTTGATTATTGAAAATTCCATTTTCCATCTGCTTGACTTGTAATCCGAAAAAAGAAATTCAGATTTCTCATCATTCTGATTTCAAATTTCTCTTTCATGAGCTTAGAGAACTTTCTGCAAAAATCTTCATTGGTTGACCCAAAGATTATATCATCAACATAGATTTGAACGAGCAGAATGTCATCTCCATGTTGTAATATGAATAAGGTCTTGTCAAGTACACCTTTTTTGAAGCTATTCTTGATAAGATGATCACGTAGAGTATCATACCATGCTCTTGGTGCTTGTTTGATTCCATATAGGGCTTTTCTAAGCTTGTAAACTTCGTCTTATGGAGTAGATTCTTCAAATCTCTGTGTTTGTTCAACATACACTTTCTCTGATAGTAAGCCATTTAGAAATGCACTTTTTACATCCATCCATTTCCCTGAGATCGATATATTTTATAACTTGGTTACCTTGCCACGTACACTACGATCACGTACACTTGCGTGTAAGCACGATATTCGCAAACACCTATTAAAAGCTATTAAATCACCTACATCTCTTTCATGATTTACCTCGTGGTTTAAAATCTTTTAAAATGTCATGCTTCACTAATGATAGGTTTGTAATATTATTTATTAGACATTATATATTGATAAATTAGGAAACACGAGAATGAAATTAAATAATAAAATGGAACAGTGATTCACTGCAGATGAAATGATTTAAGTAGATCTATTTTACTTTGAAATAATAAAATGGAACAGTGATTCAATGCTTAGTTATCTTTAAAAACATGATATATATTCCCCCTATCCCATAAGAATTTGCACACTTTCTTTATTTGGACGTCCCACACAAATTTACACACTACTAAAAAAGGAAACATTGATTTACGTGCACACTCACAAATTTATACAAATATTTACTCATATGACACTACTTTATATATAAAATATATTTTACTTAAAAAATATGCCACCCCCTAGGGTGCAAATTCCTACTGGACGGATGGAGTATTATTTATGATCATGGAGCTACATGGGGTACAGGAGGGGGACTGGGCCCCCCCAAATTTTTTTAATTTTTCTATTATATATACAATGTTTTCTATTTTATACTATTATGTAGTTTTGAAGGCTGGTGTAGTCTTTTCTTCTTTTAGAAAGCAGGTTTTAAATAACTCTAGACTACATAATTTTAACTTATTTTTTCTACATTCTTGTTCAACCTGTTCTTTTGCAAGCAATTCATAAATGTTAATAAGATATTTTTTTAATTAAGATTATCATCAAAATATTTAACATTATTGTCTATATTATTTTGTACCACAAAAAATTGTTATTAAAATTACAGATTTTAGTATTGAAATTTTTTGAGTTTTAGTATTTTCAAAACTTTGCACATTTATATCTAAAAGTATTATGTTATATAACTTAATATGTAGTGCCTAATAAAAATTCAATGAAATTTAAAAAAATCTGTCCCCTAAATTAATAGATTAAAAGTTGAAAGTTTGATGGATATTGTCATTGCATTCTAACTAAAAATAATAATATTTTTTTATGATATCTGCAATTCCAACATCATCTCACCTTTTTCATAAAGTCAAAAAAATTAAATATTTCCCTTGATAAAACTTAACTTATTCAATTTAAATTAATAAAATTAGATATATATATTTTAATAAATTTATTATGATCCTTTTTATAAATATAACATTATTTTGTCTTTATAAAAATATTAATCGGGCCCGCTGTCCGAAATTCCTAGCTCCGTCACTGTTTATGATGGTTTGCAATATAATTTATTATACATAATACGTATTAAATTAAAATTTGAGATAATTATATTCAACGCCTCATTTAGAGAAGAAACCACATTTAAAGCTTTTTACTGTTCATTAACCGCATACAGGGCCATTTCTCTAATCAATGTCCTTGCTAATTAAAATAATAACGATAATGCCCTTACTAACAGCTATACCCATCAAATCAATTACTCCCTCTGTCCCGCAGGAATTTGCAGACTTTCCTTATTTGGACGTCCCACACAAATTTGCACACTACTAAAAGAGGAAGCATTGATTTACGTGCACACTCACAAACATTTACACATATTTACCCATATACCACTACTTCATATATAAAACTATTTTTTCAAAAAAAATGTGCCGTCCCTTATGGTGCAAATTCCTACTGGACACATTCTCTCTCCTCCAGATGATGTGAAAGGCTCTCACAACCCCTCTCTCCAAATTCTCTCTCTCCTTCGGCTGTGAAAGGATGTGCAGGACGGAGACGGTAACCAGCGGATGGCGCAGGGACGGAGTATGATGACAAAACCGCAAAAGTGGACGGACGGTGCAGCCACAAAACAATTGACAGCGGAGGTGGGCGGACGGCGCAGCGACGGGACGGCGCAGGGGTGTTACCTATTGATCGATCGTATGACAGAGAATCGAGAGGCTATCCAGGTGGTTGCAAACCGAGTCCGCAGGTCTGATAACACAATTATTGTGGAAGGAAACATCTCCGCCACCGGTGCGCAACCAATCACTGCCGCACGAGAATCATCTCCGCCACCGGTCCACTCGCCCGTCGTCTGCGAAGACACTGGAAGGAAACACGCCGATTCCCAATCAATTAACGCACGAATCGCCAGAACTCTGAACAACCACCATTGGAGACACACCTCGCCATCGTCTTCGTCAAATCACCGGAATCCGCCACTCATTCCACCGCCTAACAACCGGAAACCGCCGCTGAATCCACCGTCGTCTTCAGCAACCGCTGTTCGTAACCACACCTGGTAATTGAGGAATGAATTAGTTGGGCCCCAGATTCTTAGTTTTGAATTTTTTTGATAAGCCCAATCTTATTAAGCCAATTTGTTTGTATTGTGTGGCCCAGTTTGCCATTATGCAGAGGATCACGCCATTAGTTTAGAAAACCACGCTTTAGGCAGTAGATTTTAGTAGGGCATTAGATTATTTTTTCAAAAGCTGCAGGGATTATTTTGATTCTTTTTCACGCATAGGGATTATCTTGATTGCTCCTTAAATTTTTTATTTGATTTGCTTATTTCTTAAACTCTTTTCTTGGGATTATTTCTGTTCTTTTGATTTAAGTTTAATTTCAACAATTATCCTGCTCCAGAGGGTTCTCCATGTTTCATTCTTTTGGTATATCAAATTTCTTTAAAATTGTATTTCCATGTTATCATTTTTTACGAAAATATGTGTGTTGCCGGAATATTACGATGAATGTGAGTGTTTATCAGTTTTCATCGGAAAAATATGTCAATGGTACATACGTATAATCAGTAGTACACAACACCATAATTCTCGAATGAAGGCCCAAGGTAATAATGTGATGTTTCAAAAATCCTGTTTAATTTAACGAATTTTAATTTTGAAATGAGAAAATCCTGTTAACTTTTTGTTTCAAAATGTGTGCTTCTTTCCCATTAACGTCAAATCAACCTACCTTTGCTACAGTGTTTCTGATTAGAATACTGACACAAGCAAAAACTACTTTTGCCTTCTCTAATTTTTGTCCAATCTGCATTAAATGCTACAGTGCGCACATCCATCATCATTCACATGACACTAATATGTGCTATAGTACACACATATATTGTAAAGTACACAAGTAATAGGCTACATGGGTGAAAAAGGCTAAAGTACACTAATATGTACTATAGTACAATACTATAGTCTAAAGTACACAAATGTCAGATCTTCTCTCTTTCTTCTACTTGTTGGCTTTACGTCACATCAAATGTTAAAATAAAGTTGCTATCACCTACAGTATTTCTACAATTTCAATCTGACACAAGTAATATAATTTCTTTGCATACACTTTCCTATTTACGTGTTATCATGTCTATAATTAATGCAGACAACCTAGGGGAAAAAGGCTACAATTTGCCCTATTTGTAATGTTTAACTCCTAGGTGGCCTTATGTGTATTTTTTGTACTTAAAGTGTCCCTACATGTAATCAACCCTTAAAATTTATATAAAAAAAAACATGAAACATTAATGTGGGGGATTAATATCAAAATCATCCCATAATTTTTTTACTTTTTCAATTTGGTCCCATAACTATGTAATGTTTCGATTTAATCCCATAACAATTCAAATCTAACCAAAATAGTCCCAAGGCCCTGGAAATGACATAAAACGATGCCATTTTACTCACTTTCTGGCCATTTGTTATATTTTCCGATGGAATTGGCTCACGCGGCACGATTAGGGCCATAATTGCATCTTTTTGCATCCATTTCTCTATGATTTTGATGTGCTTATATCCATATTTGACCCTAAAATGCTATACTTTGCACATTTAACCCTTTTTTGCTAGAAAGTTATGTTTTGTAGTGAAAACGAGCGAAATTAGCAAAAGACGAGCAAGTTCGTAAAAGTTCAGAAATTTTGAGTTTATCCAATGAAGGCAAATTATATGCCATATCGAAGATTTCGAAGATAGGGTCGCAACGGAAAAAGAATCGAGTCTATCGAAGCTCTAGAACTCAAGATATGAAGAAAATAAGAAGTCGAGGATCGACCGAACGGGATCGTGCACCACCAAGCCAGGGTTTGTGCGACCACATGCATGGGTTCGTGCGGAAGGGCTCTGGTTCGTACGAGGTGGAGCCGCATGCATGCAATCACGAGTGGGATCGTGCGATGGTTAAGTCAGGATCTTGCGGCAGTTCGGTTGGACACCATTTCAAGGGTTGTTTCGTCTTTTCGCGCGTTTAATGTAGGGTATATTGGACCAAGCATTGTGGGCACTATAAATACTCAAGGATAAGATTCTCAAGGGCATCTTGATCATAATTCCAAGTTCTTAGATTAGTTTAAAGAGAGAATTGAGTAGTTACTTAGTGGGTTATTAAATTTTTTCACACTTCTTTCTACAATAACTTTTGATCTATCCATTGGATCTTTAATCTGTTTGTTCCATTAGCTTAGTCTCGTTATTAGCTACAATTCTGCAGTTCATTTTTGTATTTTGAGCTTTGGATCAAGATATAACATGTTGGAGGTTTGTAGTTTGTATTCAATTTCTTCACCTATGGTAAGTTTTCCTTTAATTCTCTTGTTTTAATTCATAATCATGATAATTAGATTGTTAATTGTTGATTTCCAATCCCAATTAGCCATGGGCTAATATCCTTGTTGCATGGTTGCATGAATACTATGGTGAATTTAGTTCTTGTTAATCCTATGCATGAATTAGTAATCTTGATGGATTAGTTCTCTTATTAATGATTTGTATGAATGCTTGGGATGTATAATTGGATTGTATGAGACTATATGAGTTAGCAATTATATGAGAATATAGCTATAAAACTTTATGCATACCAAGTGTTTGATATTTGGCTTGTATGACCAATGAGAATTGCATATTAGCCTAGTCCTCTTAATTAGAGTGTTGGGAGTAGTGGAGAGATCTAGACATCCAATAGAGCCCTTAGCTTGTGTTGTAGAGAGATCTAGACACTAGTTGGCTTGATTAAGACACCTAGAGAACTTTTGCATGCTATGATGGATAGGACACTAGAGGAACTGTAGTAGGATTACTTCTATGTACACTTCACAATTGCTCACTTCCTTGATGTGATAGTTAGTTTTTACTTTGCTTTGTGAAGTAGATAGAAAATATGATCCTTTCTTTGTTTTCCTAGCTATTAGCCTTTGTAGACATTCAATACTTTCTTGATATCGCATCGTTTCCCTATGTTCGACATTTAACTTGGTTAACTTGCCACGACAACAACGAACACGTACACTTGCGTGGAAATCATACACGATTTTGGCAAACAAGTTTTTGGCGCCGTTGCCGGGGAAATGGTCTCTTTGTCAAGCTAGTTGATGTTTGTTTACATTTCTTTTCTTTATTTTGCTTTTTTTTTACTATTCTTGGTGAGTGTTGATACTTGCTTATTTTTGTAGGAGTGCACTTGATTGAAGATGGGCAAATACAATCATTGCTCGTATTCCCCACAGGACACATATCCTCCTAATTACTATACCTATCAACCTTACCCATATCAACCACCACCTCCACAAGAAGAATCTTATCCTTATACTCCATATTCATATCAAGCTTCCTACTCCTATGAAGAGCCATACTCCTATACTTCACCATCTCCTATGCCTTCCCATCATGAAGAAGCTCCTCCAAGCCACCTTGATGATACTCTAGTCTACATCCTCAATCAACTCGAAAAAATTCAAAGGGAGAATGAAAAAAGTTTTAAAGAGAAAAATAGGAAGTTTGATAGACTTTTCCAAACTCAAGGTGATCAAATCACGCTCTTGAAGTTCCAAATGGAAAATCTGGCTAGTAAGTTGCGAATGGAGAAGATAAGACTCCAAGTGGAGCAATGGGACACCCAAGACAATGAGACTTGTGAGGAGGAAAATGGGGGTACTCAAGATGATGAAGAAGAAGGGCATGTGGAAAATGAAGATAATCATCATCATGAGAAGATTAAATCACTTTGTATTCTAGATTGTATTGGAGCTCAAATGTCTATTGAACCTTCTCATGCTTACATTGACTATGAGATTCATATTATTAATGATGATATTGCTTATAAATTTCCTCATGCTACATTGATTAGGAATCAAGAAGAAAAGAAGGATGGACTAGAAGAAGAGGAAAGAGAAGAGTGTGACAAGGAAGATGAAAAAGAAGAAATTGATGAGAGCAAAGAGGATGATGAGGATGAGCATGATGAGTACAAGGATCTTTATGATCAATTTGATTTCGATATTGATGGTAGCAAAGGAGAAATCCTAAGTGAGATCAAAGACGATGAAGATGAATATGAAGAGATCAAAGTGACTCATCTTCAAGATACCTCCGATCTTAAGAGCTTTACTAATCCTTTTTACAATTATATTGATTATGATATGATTCCTTTTTATGATGATATGGACTATGTCACTTCTTGTGTATGCTTTCGTAGGAATCATGAAGAGGAGAAGGAAGAGTTGAAAGAATAAGAAGTGGAGGAGAAGAAAAAGGATAATACAAGAGGAGGATAAAAGAATGAACAAGAAGAGGAAGATGAATGTTGATTAGGGTCATAATTGCATCTTTTTGCATCCATTTCTATATGGTTTTGATGTGCTTATGTTCATATTTGACCCTAATATGGTATAATTTGTGCTATTAACCCTTTTTGTCTAGGAAGTTGTGTTTGTAGGTGAAAATGAGCAAAATGAGGAAGAAACGAGCAAGATCGAGAAAAGTCTGGAATTCTTAAGTTGAGCCAATTGGTGAAAATAGTATACCATGTTGAAGAGCTCGGAGAGAGGGTCGCAACACAAAAAGAATCGAGTCAATCGGAGCTCTAGTACTCAAGATATGAAAAAAACAACTTGCTAGGCAGCACGTACACACGAGTCGGCAACACCTAAGGGTAGAGTCGCGCACCTTTACCACTGGAGCGGCAGCTAAGAGGCCGCGCGAGTGGACGTGCGAGTGTGGTCAGCAGCTGGGTCGCGCGACCCAGCTGCCGACTGCGATCGGCAGGCACGAGGGTAGAGTCGCGCGGCTTTACGGTTCAAATCCAGATTTCAGGGCTATTTTTGTCTTTTTGCACGTTTAATGAAGGGCACTTTGGACTAAACATTGTGAGCACTATAAATACCTCAAGGATCAGATTTCCAAGATTAGATAGTCATTAGTTAGTTCTTAGATTAGATTAGAGAGAGAGAAAGGTAGTTATTAGGTGGGTTTCTTAGATTTCTTCTTACTATTTCAACGATAACTTTTGCTCTACCGCTCGGATCTTCAATCCGTTCGTTGCTGCATGTTCCTCTCAACTAGAGCTACATTTCTACCGTTTAAATATCAATTTCCATTGCCGGATCATTAGATAGCATTTAGAGGTAAATTGTATCTTTCCAATTTTTAATGTAATAGGTAATTTCTTGAATACTCTATTCAATTTTAGCATGATAATGACTGTAGTTAATTCAATTTCTCTTTTGTTTACACAATTAGCCATGGGCTAATCCCTTTGTGTGTTAGTGTATGATTCCTATGGAGTAATGTGGTGTTAATGTTGATCATAAGAATGCTTTGAGATGTTGTATGATCAATTCTCTATAATGTTGATTTGAATGAATGCTTGGAATGCACAATTGATTGAATGGGCCATTAGGGAGTTAGTCTCATACAAGAGTTGGGCTATTTTCCTAAATCTTCTTGTTATTAGGCCATTGCATGCTAAGTGTTTGATAAAATTTCTAAGATAGTGAGAATTATCTTGTGTGAATAGAAAGAACAATTAGAGGCTCTAATGTGTATCTAGGGAGACCTTTGCATGTTAGAGTGACTTTTCAATTGATTGTACGATACCTCATTGCATGATTAAGTGATACAACACCGTGTGAAACATAGGATAGTACACTAATACATCTCTCTCACAACTTGCTCACTTTGCAAAACAAGGTGATAGGTAGTTTACTCTTTTGACAAACTAGTAGACATTAAATACCGATTCCCCTTTATTGCTTTGTTAATTTCGAATTTGAACACAATAATACCTTACTATCCGCCCTCTCCCTGAGTTCGATAAATAATAAACTTGGTTAAACTTGCCACGACGATAACGATCGCGTACACTTGCGTGAAGACACCATTTAGGCAAACAAGTTTTTGGCGCCGTTGCCGGGGAGACGGCTAGTTTGTTTGATTGTTCGATTTTGTTCTTTATTTTTGATTTTTGCATTTTTGTGTGAGAGTTTATGTAACACCCTGCATAGGCAGCAGCTTTTAGTCCCTTAATTATTTTTATTTTGGGCGACAGCTTTGTGTGTGCTTAAGGTTTAGTCCTTTAAGTTGTTATGTTTTAGTTTTTCTTGTTAATTGCCTAGTGTTATTTTTCCAAATTAATATTAATTTGACCCTTAAGTTAGTATTAAGTTTCGAATTTATGGGGATAAGAAAAAGAAGTATTATGTTTGAG
Source organism: Prunella vulgaris (assembly GCA_026898435.1). Lineage (NCBI taxonomy): Eukaryota > Viridiplantae > Streptophyta > Magnoliopsida > Lamiales > Lamiaceae > Prunella > Prunella vulgaris. The sequence continues at coordinate 34,782 of JAPKLY010001789.1, forward strand.
GTTATAGTATTAGTCCTCTAAGAATAGTATTTCCTTAAGTATTAATTCATTAAGGGCATGTTAGAAATTGAGGAATTAATTCTAGGGATTTGACTTTATTAGGTTTTGACCAAGGATAGGATTAAATAATACTTGGGATAGTAGTAGTAATATTTTCGAAAAATAGGGAGTCTTATACTCTAAGGAATTTTCGAAAATTATAAGGCATTAAGACATGGATTTCTAGTAGCTTTATTAATGGAAATAAGTCATATTCTTATGCAAGAGAATAGTACATGCTTGAAAGCTAAGTATCATAAGAATAAAGAGTTAGTAAGGATCTATTAAATAAG
>JAPKLY010001790.1:0-35100 GCA_026898435.1 Prunella vulgaris
AAAATTTCCAGAAAAATCATTGTAAAATATATTTGCTCCATGAATCAACTTTTCTACTCAATTGTGAAATAATATTATTTTTTTCTCAATCAAGCTCAATTAATCAAATTAAGATTCTAATTGCATGCAAAATTCACTTATATTCATGTCAAAATAGGCACAAATTGATGCAAATATGACCCTAATCAACACTTCCAGTATTTTTGAGTTTATTGCTTTCGATCAAGTTTCAATTTGGCGGAATGAAATTTAATCTGGAAATAGTCTAAGTTAAAGGGTGCATGTCATGCACCCGGTTCCACAATAGAACCACTCATATTGTAATTATCTTTTAATACTTGACATGTGTTTGCCTATTCGGAATCTACGTGCAAGTGTACATGATCGTTATTGTAATGACAAGCTTAACCAAGTTTATTTTATATCGAACACATGGAGAGGGGTATTTGTAAGGTAAGATTATCGTTCCGAATTCGAAAACACAAAGCAAGTAAAGGAGATATGGTATCTATGTCTACAAGTGCTTCAAACGAGTAATCTACCTATCACCTTGATTCACAAAGTGAGCAAGTTGTGTGAGAAGTGTATTAGTGTACTATCCTATGTTTCATGTGGTGAAGTATCACTTACTCATGTATTAAGGTATTATACAATCAATAGGCAAGCCACTCTAACATGCAAATGTCTCCCTAATTGCACATAAGTGCCTCTAATTGTCTTACCAATTCTCTAAGGTAATTCTCACTATCTTAGGAATTTTAAGAAACACTTAGTATGCAAAGGCCTAATAACAAGAATGTTTAGGTAAATAGCCCAACTCTCGTATGAGACTAAGTCCTAATGGCCCATACAATCAATTATGCATATAAGCATTCATACAAACCATCAAAATAGAGAATTGATCATACAACATCTCAAGCATTCATAATATCAACATAAACACCACACTAATCCATAGGAATCATACACCAACACACAAAGGAATTAGCCCATGGCTAATTTAGTAAACAAAAGAGAAATGGAAGTAATTACAATCATCATTATGCAGGAATTATAAAGAGTATACAAAAATTTACCTATTACAAGGAAATTGAAAAGATACAAGATCACCTCTAGAAGCTAAAAATCGATCCGACTATAGAAATTGAAAACCGAACGGTAGAAATGTAGCTTGAGCTATGCTAAGAATGCTGGAGAAGACGTATTGAAGATCCGTACGGTAGATCGAAAGTAATCGCAGAAATCGTAAATGGAAATTTAAGAATACCAAATTGGAAACTACCTCTAACTTCTCCTAATCTAGTGAGAGAATATATGATGTAAGTAAATCTAAGAAAATGATAAAAATCCCATTGAAAATCTGAGATGGAAGTATATATAGTGCCCTTGGATCATTGACTAAGATGCCCTTCATTAAAACGCACGAAAATACGAAAATAGCCCTGAAATTTCAGACTTTTTGCACTTCTGTCGCCCAAGAACTGAAGGATTGTCGACCAGTTGGTCGACGGCTTGCTCGACAAGGGCGCATTTTATCGCACAAGAGCTGAGCGCCTGCCATCCGAGCTTGGTCGACAGCCTACTCGCTCGATGCGTGTCTTTCCAGGTAACTTGGTCGTGCGGAGGCTGCCTTCTGCTGAAGGGGTCCTATCGACCGAGGCCTTAGTCTCGATTGATGCGCGACTTCCTCGTTTTTGTCATATCTTGAGCTCTAAAACTCCGATAGACTCGATTCTTTTTTCATTGTGACCCTCTTTTCAAGCTCTTCGACATGGAATATTAATTTCTCCATTTTGCTCAACTCCAAAATTCAGACTTTTCTCAATCTTACTCGTTTCTTCCTCATTTTGCTCGTTTTCACCTGCAATCACAACTTTCTAGCAAAAAAGGGTTAAATACACAAAGTATCACATAATAGGGTCAAATATGAACATAATATCACCAAAAGCATATAGAAATGAGTGCTAAAAACATGCAATTATGACCCTAATCAACATGTGTCATTAATGATAATTTATTGTTTGTCCCTTTAAAGTGGTGAAGGTCTAGAGGGACGGGGGGTCAATAGACCTTCAAAAATAAATGTTAAACTTTTCAAAATTTGGGATACTAGAGTCTTGCAGTACCTCTTCTAAGTTTAAAAATAATCTACAAGATTTTTGGACCACAAAGGTTACATCTGTACACTACAAAGTTATAATTGTAGGTATCTTAAAATTTTTTAAATGAAAACAAGCAACTTGTAGATATTATCAGCGGGATTTTCTCATTTATGAGTGTATTGAAAAACTCTAAAGTGTAAGTTTTAATGAAAAACAATAAGGAAGGTGGAGTTCACAACTCAGTGAATAAAGAGTTTAAAACTGTAATTTCCAATTTCTATGAAAAACAAGTTTTATGCAGTTTTAAAGCAATGATGAATGTAACAATATTAAAATATGAACTAAACAATACAATAAGTAAATAAACAAAACAAGTAAGGAACAACAAACTTTATAGTTGTTCAAAGTCTATGAAAAAGACCTCTTACATCCACTGTTACACCACTTAGGTGCAAAATTCATTAAGAAAAGATCAAAAATATCAAATACAAGTATTTCTCCCTCAGAACTAGATCTCACAAAGATCTCTAGTCTAAGTAAAAGAAAAAATACTTAACATATTCACTCAGAATACACAAACTCACTAAGAGTTTACTTACCCCACAAAGAGAAATCTATACAAAGTAGAATAAAATAAAGTGTGTGTGAGGGAACAACAACAAATGTTTGTGATTCTTTCTAAGAAATTCTAACCAACTATCCTGTGAAGCACAAAGAGTTGCTTAGTATGAATGCTTGAATTTCACAAGTTGTTGTTGCTTCCTCTGAATTTCTCCTTTATTTATAGTGAGAGAGATGTGTCTTATCCGTTAAAAATTAAAAATTTTAAATTCTAGATAAGGCTCCTCTTTCTTCTTATAAACCTCCACATTTGTGAAGTGGTTCTCAGCTCCTTCACATAGAATAGTACTGGTTGTACTATTTATCTTTATCTACAAAGTCTGGCTTAGCTTTCAAATAATCTTCATTAAACCTCAAAACATCACAATAAATTCTTCCTTAAGTACAACTTAGTGAGTGCAAAGGTTGCTTCATAATTTGAGTTATAAGGGTCTTGATAGATATTTGAATTGTTAATTTTGTACTTGATTCCTTCAACGGTCTTCAATAGCTACATGGTCTTCTTAACTCATGTAGCTTTTAATCATGCAATCTTCTATTTTCAGCTGTAGAATTTAACCTTACAGTGGTAAGACCTTGTGCAGCGTAAAGTTGATCAACTCTACAGCTGTAGACTTCCCTATTAACTGTAAAATTCTTCAAACTTTGATTCTTGAAAATATTAGTCCATACTAGTATGTACAAGTATTTTGCTATCATCAAAATCTATTCAATATATGGTTCAAACAATTTCCCCCTATTTTGATGATGGAAAAACAATATAAAAGCTTATTTGACAAGGAAATGACAATGAGGTATTGTCAAAGAGCATGCAGTAGAGTAAATAAGTAGAATTGACAACCAGGATAAGAATAACTAGATAAGATGTATTAAAAGAGAAGAGTTAGATACAACTTACAAAAATAGAAAGACTAAAAACTAAACAGTTTCAGTGCCCAAACTGTTCTTCATTGATAATTGATTAAGGTCATAATTGTATGTTTTTGCATCCATTTCTATATGGTTTTGATGTGCTTATGTTCATATTTGACCCTAAATTGCTATACTTTGTGTTTTTAACCCTTTTTAACTAGAAAGTTGTGTTTCGTTGTGAAAATGAGCAAAACCGGCAACAGAGGAGCAAGTTTATAAAAATCCAGAAATTGTGAGTTGATCCAATTGAGTAAAATGATATACCATGTCGAAGAGTTCGAAGAGAGGGTCGCAACGGAAAAAGAATCGAGTCAATCGGAGCTCTAGAACTCAAGATATGAAGGAAACGAGGAAATCGAGGATCGATCGAACTAGACCAAGCCGGGTTCGTGCGGCCAGAAGCTTAGACTCGTACGACAACCAGCTTCGGTTCATGTGAAAATCTCTGGATCGTTCACAAGGGCTCGCACGAATGCATTCGTGCGGCCACCTGCTTGTGTTCGTGCGGAAGCTCGGTTGGACACATTTTCGAGGACTATTTCTTCTTTTTGTGGGTTTAATGAAGGGCATTTTGGACTAAACATTGTGGGCACTATAAATACATCAAAAATCAGATTCTCAAGGCATCTAGGTCATAATCTTAGTCATAATCTTAGATTAGAGAGAGAGAAAGGTAGTTACTAGTTGGGTTTTAAGATTTCTTCTTACGATTTTATCGATAACTTTTGATCTACCGCTTGGATCATCGATCCGTTTATTCCTGCATTCTCGTCTCAGCTAGGGCTACATTTTTACCAATTGAATTTCATTTTCTATTGTTGGATCATTTTCTAGCATTTCAAGGTAACTTGTATCTTTTCCAATATCATTGTAATAGGTAATATTTCTACTTTACTTTACATTTCTTGTATGATGATGATTGTAGCTAGTTCAATTACTCTTTTGTTCACACAATTAGCCATGGGCTAATCCCTTTATGTGTTAGTGTATGATTCCTATGGAGTAATGTGGTGTTAATGTTGATCTTATGAATGCTATGAGATGTTGTTTGATAAATTCTCTAAATTGATGGATTGTATGAATGATTGGAATGCATAATTGATTTAATGGGCCATTAGGGAGTTAGTCTCATATGAGATTTGAACTATTTTCCTAAATCTTCTTGTTATTAGGCTAATGCATGCTAAGTGTTTGACAAAATTCCTAAGATAGTTAGAATTATCCTTAGTGAATAGAAAGAACAATTAGAGGCTCTAATGTGTATCTAGGGAGACCTTTGCATGTTAGAGTTGTTTGCCAATTGATTGTACAATACCTCATTGCATGAATAAGTGATACATCACCATGTGAAACATATGATAGTACACTAATACATACTCTTACAACTTGTTCAGTTTGCATATCAAGGTGATAGGTAGTTTGCTTTCTTGACATGCTAGTAGACATTAGATACCGATTCCCCTTAATTGCTTTGTTGATTTTGAATTGGAACAATAATCGTACCTTACAATCACCCATCTCCCTGAGTTCGATAAATAATAAACTTGGTCAATCTTGCCACGATGACAACGATCACGTATACTTGCGTGTAGACACCATTTGAACATACAAGTTTTTGGCGCCATTGTCGGAGAGACAGCTAGTTTGTTTTGTTGTTTGTTGTTTCCTTTATTTTCGATTGGTTATTATTGTGAGAGTTTTGATACTTGTTTCTTTGTAGGTTCATGCAAACAAGGAGCCAAGGGGGAGACCTATTACCCTTTGATTTAGACCTTGAAACGAGCCTACGAAGGAGAAGAAGAGAAGCTAGAATGAATCAAGAGAATATGGAGAACAACATGAATGAAGTTAGAGGAGAGATGAGAGAAGAAGAGCCATTGAGACAACAAGTGCATCATGGTGATGAGCACTTGGCTCAAAGAGAGGTTCCACAACCACAACCACAACCTATACCACATCCATACCAACCTTATCCACCACCAAATCAACCTTACTACCCACCTCAATATCCCAACTATCCAAATTACCAAATCATCCAACCCTACTACCCACCACCACCACATAATTACTCTTACTACGCATACCCACCACCACCACAACATCCGAGACCACAAATTGTAAACCCACCTCAAAACAAAGAACCACTACTTCGTGACTACTTTGAGCTAAGGGTTAATGAACAATATGATGGTATTGAAAGACCACCGATAGATGCTGAAAATTTTGAGCTGAATACCAATCTCTTGAAGTTATTGAAAGAGTCTCCTTTCGAAGGATCGATTGATTGAGAAGATCCAAATGCTCACCTCAATAACTTCATGGAGATATGTGACACAATCAAGTATAAAGGGATGTCGGATAACGAGAAGAAGCTCCATTTCTTCATCTTCACCTTGAAGGGTCGAGCTAAGATTTGGATACAATCAATGAACCCGAAAGCAGCCACATGGGAGGAGTTAAGCTCACAATTTCTCAAGAAATTCTACCCTCCATAAAAAATGCTAAAGGCGAGGAAAGAGATAAAGAATTTCTGACAAAAGGCCAGAGAAACCATATCTATTGCTTGGGAGAGGTACCAAACCTTGCTTTTGGCTTGCCCTCAACATGGTTTGAGGTAGGAAGATATTCTTTTGACGTTCACCATTGGATTGCATGAAGGAGACAAGAATTACTTGAATTCTTGTGCTGGAGGTTCGGTTTGGACGAGGACCGTTAGAGTGGAACGAGTGATCGAGTTTCCCTCCTTGAGGAAAACATGAGAAACGTGTTGAACATGATTTATGGAGGCCAAAACCAAAACCAAGCTCCAGCTCCTATGCAAGTAAGTGTTGTTGAAAGTATTCCTACTTCTACTACCTCTACTCAAGAAGAAGTGAATTACATGGGTCATCCTCAATACAACAATTCCTTTCCAGGTAATCAAAGGCCACCATATACTGCTCTATCTTTTAGACAACAAGGGGGTCCGTATCCGAATCAAGGAAATCCCCCTTACAACCCTAATAGGAGGCATGAGAACTTTTCAAATTCCAATCCCAAGGGGGAAATTCAATTGCCACCCGGGATTGATCCGGGGTCAAAGCCGCCTAATAATGAGGGTAAGGGGAGCGTGGAAGACACCTTGGCGCTGATTTTGAAGAATATGGAAGATATGAGAGTGGAATTTAGAATGATAAACAATGAGATGAACAAAAAGTTTGATGACTTGTACGCTTCACAAGGAAACCAAATCAAAAGCTTGGAGTTTCAAATTGGGCAAATTGCTTCTTCCTTAAGTCCATAACTTAACAAAGGTAAATTCCCTTCTACCACCGAAATTAATCCTCGTGAGCATTATAATTCAATTATGTGTGTGGAGGTTGCAAAGGAGATGGTAGGGAATGATCCTTCGAAAATGTTCCATGATGAGATAGTGGAGGAAGCATGTTGTAGTGAAAATGTGAAATTGGTGAAGGGGGATGAGGAAAACTTGGGGGTAGTAGAGAGATTGAAGATAAAAGAAGTGAAAAAGAAAGGGAAAATGAAAATAGGGGGTGAGGAAAGATTGGAGGAAGAAGGGTTGGGGGTAGAGAAAGATAAGGTGGAAATTTCTAAGGGTGTCAAAGAAAAGCTTGACGAGAGGCTCAAGAAGTTTCTTGATTTGTTCACAAAATTGTATGCGAATATGCCTTTCAAAGAGGCTATTGAGCAAATGCCGATGTATACAAGATTTTTGAAGGAACTTATGTCAAAGAAGAGGAAAAAGGAGCCCGAAATTGTCAAACTCAGTCAAGAGAGTAGCAAGCTTATTATGAAGCATCTTCCTAAAAAACTCAGAGATCCGGGTAGTTTCGTTTTGGATTGTCATATTGAAGGAAGCACGAAGATCAAAGCTTTATGTGATCTTGGGGCTAGTGTGAAAGTTATGCCTTTATCCATTGCTCAAAGGCTTGGTTTGTAGGATATGAGGCCCATGTATAGTAATCCTTAAATGGCTGACAATTCAAAGGTGCAACCGAGAGGAATTGTGGAAGATGTAGTTGTTCAAATTGGTAAGTTCTTGTACCCTGTTGATTTCGTGATCTTAGATGTAGAGGAGGACAAACTTACTCCTCTAATTCTTGGGAGACCCTTCCTAACAACTTCGGATGTGTTGATCAATATCCAAAAGGGAGAGGTTACCTTGAGGATGAATAATGAGAGAAATACTTTCTCTATTTATGATTCTTCAATGAGTTCCCCAAGGATTGAGGCCGCAAATGCAAGCAAGGTGATGAGAACTTGTGATCTTGAGAATGAAATGAGTGAGGAGATTCTCTTTGAAAAGAAGAAAAAAGTTAACGAAGATAAGGGGGTGAAACAAGTAGTGAAGAAATGATGCTTTTGGAGAAGGAAATTGAGTGATGTAAGCCATTCAACCCTCATTGATTTTGATGTCACTTGAGCTTTATTGCGTCCGGCTAGGGGACGATAAATCCAAGCGCTAGGTGGGAGGCAACCCACCCTTATATCCTTTTCGTATCCTTGATTTTATTTTGATTGTTGTGTTTGTTTTGTTTGAGGGTTTTAGGGATAGAAACTTGAATGCCATTTTAGTCTATTGATTTTGTGAATTGATTGCACTACTTGGATTTTATGCTAATATTGTGCAAGAATAGATTTAAGGAGCATATTTTGGTTAAGGTTTGGATAAATTCTTGGTTTAGGAATTGATATTAAGTGTGAATGGTTTATTGATCTTGAGTTTCTTGATTAATCACTCTTTCCAAACTTTATTAGGATTCTTGATCCGAAAAAGTTTGGGGGGTGTGATTCGTGATTAAATGTTCATTTTCATGATTAATTTGATGATGCTCAATGACCATTAATGTTTTATAAGGAGTTTTAAGTTGTGTTGTGTAGGAAAATGGAAGAAAAATGCATGAAAAATGTGTAAAAGGGTGAACATTGGAAGTGGTGCAAGAAGGCTCGGATTCGTGCGCCCAGCAGTGAGCATTCATGCGCCCAGCAGCCTCGGTTCCTGCGAGCTCGCGTTGGTTAGTTCACCAAGGCTCGCACGAATGCTAAGCCAGGATGGAACGAACCTGGTTCGTGCGGCCACAGGTTTGGTTCGTGCGATGCCTTGCAATTTTCGGATTTTGACCAATTTTGGTCCAACTTTGACCACACTTCCCAAGGTTTTCCCACTCACTCTCTACACCTATATTCCACTCATTTCACACACAAACACACACTTCTCACTATATTCTTGCACTCCATTCTCTCTCAAAACCAAGAAGAAGAAGGTAGAAGAAAATTTTCATATCTCAAGCTCTACATTTCTTTTCAAAAATTCCTTCCATAGGTACGTTCTTCCAACTCTCCTCTCTTTATTTCTTGCAATTTTATTGAAATTCCAAGGTTGCATTGTCTAGAATTAGAAATTCAAATTCTAGGGTTCTTGTGCATAAATTGGGAATTTTTTATTCTAGCTAGTTTTTGTGCAATTGATGATGCATTTAGGCTATATTGTTGATGGGTAATCCAATGGGAACCCAATTACATGCTAATTTTGTGAATTTTGGACTTAATTGAATATTGAAATTTTGGGGGTAGGAATAGTGACGAATTTTGGGAAATTTTGTGCAAAAATTGGATTTTCATGATAATGTTGTGCTAATTGTTAGTAGCTAAGAGTATATTGATGTTAGGATGAGTTCATGATATTGATTCACCTATGATTTTTGCGTACTTGAGGTTTTATTGATAAATGACATTGGCATAACTATTAGTTGCATGATTTTCTTGAATCTTAGATAAGACCTATTATGTTCTATCTATTGTACTTAGTGAATGAAGTGATTGGGACTTGAGTTTATTGTTCTTCCCTTGTTCATGCATAGTATTCTTCTAGGAAATGTTGATGGATTGTTGAGCTCATTGTTGAGGTCTTGCTCATGCCTACTATTTTTGTAGGCCATGTCTAAAAGAAGTAAAGGAAGAGCTTCGAGTTCAAGACCTAAGAAGGGTTGGAATGATCCAACAATGGAAGATGAGTGTTTAGCGGAGTGTGGAGACAAGTCTTCCAATCATGGGTTGTTTTTCGAGGATAAAAGGATTTTCTTCGAAAATTCGCAAAAGTTTGCATTATGGAGTTTCAATCAGGAAGATATTAGGAGAAGAGGTCCTTTGAAGGGTGCAACTTTGTGGATGATATCGAAGAATTGTTTGCTAACATAGGATGGAGTGGCTTGCTTGATCTTCAACACTTCGACTCATTGAAGGAATTGAACATTGAATTCTTAAGCACGCTTGAAGTTAGAGAAGCGGATGGGGTGCCTATTAAAGCAAGATTTCGGATAAAAAATGAGAGTTATGTCATGACAATGAACCAGATCAATGAAATCTTTGGGTGTGAAGAAAATTTTGAGAAAGGGAATTTCTATGCATGGGAAAAGTTTACTCGAGCTCAGGAAATATGGGGAAGAATTAGTTATGATGAGACCTACAATCCTCAAGTTAGTAAGTCCTTTCGTCTTGTCAATCCTATATTGTTTTGTGCGCACAAGATCATAGCAAATACTGTGTTTGCTAGAGTTGAGACTAATAGGATGAGAAGTGATGATCTATACATCTTGCATTCGATGCTCACTTCTAAAAAGGCGGATTTCGGGGCTTATCTTCTTAAGAATCTTAGTCAACAAGTTGCAAGGACTAATTGTGCTTATGGGGGAATCATTGCATTAATTGCTCAAAAGGCTAGTCCTTTACCCGAGAGGGAAGGTGCAGTAGGTGCGGTGATCGATATGGAACACCTGATAAGGACTAAGAAGTTCAAGAAGAAGATGAATGTTATTTGTATTATCGGGCGAAATATCAAAGACCTATTTCCTCTACTCGAGTATGAGCTAATCACCGTAAAGAAGAACAAGTTGAAGAGTAAGAGCCTATGCAAGAGGAAAACTACTTTGAGCAAGAAGGCAACCGTATGTTTGAGGGGTTGGCTTTCAATGAATGGGGGTATGAGATTCAATCTTTGAGGATCGATGTGAATGAGTTGAAGAATGAGTATTCTTATCTTCGCTCCGATGTGACAAGTTTGACACACAATTATCGTTCCCTCAACACTACAGTGGACTCCATCAATAGGAACGTGAACACCATGAGCACCAACATGGAAGAAATCCTCGAAGCACAAAGAGCTAGGATGAATTGGCTCATCGGGGAGAGGTACTTCACTCATCCACGTTATCCTCCTCCGTGATGTGTAAAAACGTCAAGAGGAAGGGTAACAATCTCTTATCTCTATCTTGTTTCTATCCCGAATTTCTAGTTAATTTATTTTATAGTGATATTGTTTAATGATTGTGGGATTTGTAGGTAGTTTTATCTTTTGGTATTTGCGTGGTGATGGATTATGTTCGACTTGAATTTTATTGTTTTTGATGCTCTTGAGTTTTAAGCTTTATTGTGCATTGCATGATCTTGTCTCCACTTCTTTGCCAAACTTTTTAGACCATTGGTCCAAAAAAGTTTGGGGTGTGTGATCATTTCGTCATTCTCATCGCAATGCTATCCTTATGTTGATTCATAGTGCTTCTATGATGTTTTGATGCCTATTTTGTTGATGAGGACTTGGTTTGCTTGATAATTTTGAGATTATTGTAGCCTTTGAGTAGCGTGGCATGAGATATGTTTATTGTTGTGTGGATGAGTTGAAAGTCATGATAAGTGTAATGGATTTATCTCTTGATTCTTGTTTTATCTTTGATACTTTTGATTCTATGATTCTTGAAATTTCAATGATATGAGCATTATTGATATGATATGAGTCTTGATCCTCATTACCCGTGTGGTTTTGAGCCTATGATGCTCGTTTCACTCTTGAACGGATGATTTTCTTTGATGTGAGTTCCACGCATGTGCATTATACTCTAAAACTTGGCTTTGGTCTTGTTTGAGGCTACATTAGATGAAGAGTTCACATGATATGATTTGAGGCATTTCTTTGATTTATATTGAGCCACTTTGCCCTATGAGCCTACCATTGATGTTATAATCCTTTGCTTACCATTTTGTGCCTATAGACCTTTCCTTTGGCTAACCACACTTTAAGCCATTTTCATTCCTTTTTGGAACTCTCTTGTCCTTATGATTAGTAGAGTGAAAAGAAGGAAGGAAGATTGGTGAAATGATGAAGAAATTGGTGGCCAAGGTGGAAAGAAATATTATGCATGGATTGATGTGAAAATGTGCAAAGGCGGGTGCTAGCAAAGCTTAAGAAAAAAAGTTGACTTTTTGAAAAATTATGGTCAAGTTTGACTCTAGTGTTGTGAGTATGATCACAACTTGCTTAAAGGGAAGATTGATTCTTTGAAGTGTGATTTTGAAAGAGCATGAAGATGAGATTGCTATATGCATGAAGATATGATCTACATGATGATTCCTTCTATGCTTTACTACAACCTTATGAAAGTCCTCAATGATATGTGATTGATTTGTCATATCAAGTGGTGGAGAAAGTAGACTTGAGCCAAGCTTATGGTAGTATGTGTATGTGGTGTGATGTATGAGAGAGCCTAAACATTTGAGGGTTGAGTTAAACACCTATATTGTGAGGATCATGACTCATTAATTTGATATTGTGCTAATTGATTTGATTTTGATAGTTAAGTGGATGATATTGTATCTTAGATTTGCTAGGTATTGAGTGATGATTCTATGGCATTGATCTTGTACTTGATGCTTCATACATACAATTATTCCCCTATCTTATCGCTTCGTTGCTCGAGGCCGAGCAATAATCTCCTTTAGTGCGTAGGGTCTGCATCCTTTTCTTCTTCTTCATCATCTGAACTTTCAAAGTGAGGTCTGATAGACAGGATTTCTTGAGCAGTCAGCTTCTAATTTCTCTCATCCTCTTCAATATATTGTAGCAAAATCTTCAACTCGTACTCAGTAAAAATATCTTCCTCATTCTTTGATCTGAATTGCCTTTTAGCTGGTGCTCTCCTTCTTTTAGCATTCTTTTACTAAATCAAATATGCATTATCACCCTTGTACAAGTCACCACATTCCTTCAGATCTTTGAATTTTTTGTACTAATTGTCCTTTTTCAGCTTGATCTTCTTCGAAACAGTGTGCTTATCTCTCAAATTCTCAAACTCATCCCACAAAATATCAAATTGAGTTTTTGCATCAGTTTGACTTCTATTCTCAACATCTACTTCTGGTGTCAGCTGCCTTAATGGTTGAATGTTTAGAGGTTCTGAGCTTCTTTGCTCTTTCTTGCTCTTTTGAAGTTCTTTCACTTTTCTTTTCCATTTTCCTCCTGTGGGTTTTGGTCTTGTATCTGAGTGTGATGAGCTTTGACTGCAGGTTACTTCATTGCAGGCTTTGAGATGGGAAGTCTTATGACTTTCTCTTGAGAGTTCTTCCCACTCTCAGCTTGTTCAACAACTGATTAGGGTGATAATTGTATCTTTTTGCATCCATTTTTATATGGTTTTGATGTTCTTATGTTCATATTTAAACCTAAAATGATATACTTTGTGCATTTAACCCTTTTTGGCTAGAAAATTATGTTTTGTAGTGAAAACGAGCAAAACTAGCGAAAAATGAGCAAGTTTGAGAAAAGTCCGAAATTCTGGAGTTTAGCCAATTGGTGCAATTGATGTCCCATGTTGAAGAGCTTTAAGAGAGGGTCGCAACGCAAAAAGAATCGAGTCAATCGGAGTCCTAGAACTCAAGATATGACAAAAACGAGGAAGTCGCGCATCGACCGCACTAAGTGTCTTGATCGGCAGCACATACACTTGTGCTAGGCAGGACTCACGCGACCACATCCCTGGATCGGCAGCTATCGCAAGACCAAGCTGCCGAGCAGCTTGATCGGCAGGTGCTCTGCTCATGATTGACAAGAAGCTACCTCGCGCGACTAGGGTGCCGATCAAGATAGGCAGCCACTCAGTTGGTGATAGGCAGCAATGCTGAAATGTCCAAATTTCAGGGCTATTTTTGTATTTTCGCACTATTAATGAAGGGCACTTTGGACTAAACATTGTGGGCACTATAAATACCTCAAGGATCAGATTCTCAAGCATCATCATCATAATTCCAAGTACTTAGATTAGTTTAGAGAGAGAATTAGGTAGTTACTTAGTGGGTTCTTAGTTAGATTCAATATTCTTTCTTCCATAACTTTTGATTCGTCCGACGGATTTTAGATCAGTTTGTTCCTACATACTCGTAGTGATTAGAGCTTTATTCCTGCAGTTCATTTTTGTATTTCGAGCTTTGGATCAAGACTTAACATTTTGGAGGTTTGTAGATTGTATTCAATTTCTTCCACTTATGGTAAGAATTCCTTTAATTCTTTTGTTTTAATTCATAATCATGATAGTTAGATTGTTAATTGTTGATTTTCAATTCCTATTAGCCATGGGCTAATAACCTTGTTGCATGGTTGTATGAATACTATGGTGAATTTAGACTCTTGTTAATCCTATGCATGAATTAGTGATCTTTTTGGATTAGTTCTCTTATTAATGATTTGTATGAATGCTTGGGATGTTAAATTGGATTGTATGGCTTATATGTTTTAGCAATGAAATGAGAATTGAGCTATAAGAACTTTATGCATACCAAGTGTTTGATATTTGGCTTGTATGACCAATGAGAATTGCATATTAGCCTAAGACCTCTTAATTGGAGTGTTAGGAGTTGTAGAGAGATCTAGACACCTAATAGAGCCCTAGCTTGTGTTGTACAGAGATCTAGACACTAGTTGGCTTGACTAAGACACCAAGACATCTTTTGCATGCTAGGATGGATAGGACACTAGAGGAACTATAGTAGGATTACCTCCATGTACACTTCACACTTGCTCACTTCATTGAGGTGATAGTTACAATATTATTTCTTGCTTGATTTAGTTGATAGAAAGCATAATTGTTTTCTTGCTTTCCTAGCTATTAGCCTTTTGTAAACACTCAATGCTTGCTTGATATCGCATCGTTTCCCTGTGTTCGATATTTAACTTGGTTAACTTGCCACGACAACAACGACCACGTTCACTTGCGTGGAAATCATCACGATTTTGAAAAACAACAACCTTGGAGGGCAAGCCTTTAAACTGCACAGCTGCAAATTCTTCATTCATGATCTTGCGTTGTTCCTCCAATTTTTTTAGAATTTGATCCTTCCTTTTATTTCCCTCACTATTATTCTAATTCCCTCAAACTTTCCCCTGTTTTGCCATCATTACAATGTGACAAAATGAGGTTGAGTTTGGATAGGACCTCATCCTTCATTTACTTAGAATCAGAGATTAAAAATTTCACATCCACCCTTAATCCAACAACTTCTGTTTTCAGTCAAGAGTGTTCTGACATCACTTCTTCCACAAAATTCTTCAACACTATTGTTGATGAAATAATTGACGTGCATGCTTAAGGAAATAATTAATCAAGTTCGGATTGATGTGTCCAAAATAATTGATCAAGCACAAAGAAAGAATAAAATTGAAGAAAGTTGATGACTTGTATTAGTGAAGCAAGCTGGTGACGAGTCAGCAGCTTATAGCTGAGCAGACTACTGACCAGTAGCTCATGAAGAAGCAGGCTGGTGATGATCCAATATCTTATAATTTATATATAATGTAAACGATTTCATTCGAATAAAGGATACAAAAATTACCCCCTAACGAAGTGCTGCTTATATGACATGCTTATATATGACGTACCTGCTTATATATTAAACTTTACATGCACGTCTATTCCAGTATTTGTTGGTGTAATCAAGGTGTATTATAGCCACATAATTGTCGTTCATACAAAAATTACATTAACAGTTTGGCGCCAAGGAGGACCTGAACCTCCGATTTAAAAAATTTCAAAATCATTTTCATTCTTCTATTTTCTACAAACTGGCATTAGAGCCTGTTAACTAAAATGGCTAACAACAATCTTGTTTCTCTTGTTCCTAAGTTCAACTGTGAAATGTTCGATTATTGGAGCAACCTAATGAGATTGTGTCTTTAATCCCAAGACTTATGGGGTGTGGTTGAAGAAGGTGTTGGTGCGCCGGAAGATGAGTCTCAACTCACCACCGCCCAACGAGATAGGAAGGATTGGAAGGCTCTCTTTCAAATTTACCAAGCACATGAAATTCCTGTCTGTGAGAGAATTTCAAAGTTTGCGAATTCTCAAGAGGCTTGGAAAATGTTAGATACAACATATTCCGGACAAGATCAAGTTAAAAAAGTTCATTTACAATCATTGCGGGCTGAATTCGAGAAGTTGGAGATGAAGGAAAATGAAAAGATTTCAGAATACTTCACTCACCTCTCTTCCATTACAAATCAAATGGCATCAAATGGAGAAATTGTACAGACTCAACGAGCGGTTAAAAAAGTTTTAAGAAGCTTGCCAACAAAATTTGACCATATTGTGGTTGCAATTGAAGAATCACATGACCTTTCTTCAATGACTGTTGAAGGTTTGCAAGGAAGACTAGAAGCTCATGAAGCTAGAATTCTGCAGAGAAATACTCATCCAAGCTCTTCTCATGATCAAACCTTAAAATCTCAATTTACATCCACGAAAGGTCAAGGCTCATCTCGTGGACATAGCAAAGGTCGTGGTGGGAAGCAACACACTCAAGATAGGAGAAATGAAGAAGCCAAACGAGAGGAGAAATCTTCATTTCACAACTCTCAAAGGGGGAAAGGACGAAGCAGTTACAAAGGTAACAAACCTTACTTTGAGTGCAATTATTGTTATAAACTTGGACATAAAGAAAATGATTGTTGGGAAAAACATCCGAAAAAGAAGCCCGTGGCTAGTTATATGCACCAAGAAAAATTAGAAACTTTGTTGATAGCTTCTGATAGAAATGTTGAGAACATATGGTACCTGGATAGTGGAGCAAGCAGACATATGACGGGTAATAAAAATTTGTTTTCTACTCTTGCGGAAACTAATAATGGGCAGGTTACCATTGGAGATGCTAAATCCTATAAAATTCAAGGAGTTGGTGAAATTGCTTTCAAAATGAAGACCAGAAAAGTTGAGAAGATGTCGGAGGTACTTTACGTACCAGGTTTGAAAAGTAATCTTCTCAGTGTTGGCCATTTACTACGGAAAGGATTCAACTTCCAATTTGTTGGAAATATGTGCACCATGAAGAAGAAGAACCAACATGTTGCCAAGATTGTTTTGGGATCAAACAACTTGTTTCCTATTAAGCTCGATGTTGTCAATAGTATGTGTTTTGTTGCTACTTCTAATGATGAAGTTTCAAAGTTATGGCATGATATGTACGGACATCTAAATTTCTGGAGTTTAAAGGAGTTGTCCACCAAAGACATTGTCCAAGGATTGCCTAAAATTGAGGTGGTAAATGATGTGTGCGAAGAATGTCAATTGGGAAAGCAACATCGTGAATCATTCCCATCTAAATCGAAGTGGCATTCACAATCACCTTTGGAGCTTGTCTACACTGACCATTGTGGACCGATGCAAGTACCATCACTTGGAGGCAGCATGTATTTCTTGTTGTTTGTTGATGATTACACAAGAAAAATTTGGGTTAATTGTGTAAAAGAAAAATCTGATGCTTTCTCCTGCTTCAAAGAATTCAAATTTCAAGTTGAAAAATATTCTGGTCATCAAATAAAGAATTTGAGGAGTGATCGTGGAGGAGAATATATGTCTTCTCAATTCGAAGACTTTTGTCGAAATCATGGAATTTGGAATGAATTAACAGCCAGGCACTCACCTCAATAAAATGGAGTTGTAGAGCGCAAAAATCGGACAATAATTAATATGGTGAGATGCATGTTGAAAAAGAAAAATATGCCAGCGTGTTTTTGGGCTGAAGGGTATCTTGTGTTGTTTACTTGATCAACAGATCACCAACAAAGAGCTTGGAAGATACTACTACAAATGAGGTTTGGTATGGTAAAAAACCAAATGTTTTTCACTTAAAAACTTTTGGTTGTCTTGCATTTTCTCATATTCCAAATGCTTTGAGATCAAAACTTGATGATAAATCTGAGAAATGCATTTTCATTGGTTATAGCCAAACAACTAAAGCTTACAAGCTTTACAATCCTGGAACAAAGAAAATTGTCATTAACAGGGATGTTTGCTTTGATGAGAATAGTTGCTACAATTTTTCAGATTCTTCAGGATTATCAGGTTGGCAAAACCTTAACCTTGAAGAAGAAGAACACGTGGAGGATGATGAACCAACTCAACCTAAAAATAATGGGGCTGGACCACAACAAAATTCACCTCCAACAGCTGAAAGAAGAACTATATCATTGAGAGAGATCTATGATGCAACTGAAGAAGTAACCACAACGGTTCATGTATACTATTCATTCTTGCGGGAGAAGATCCAATTACTTATGATGAAGCATCAAAATATGAAAAGTGGGTTTGTGCAATGAAAGAGGAGATCAAGTCTATTGAGAAGAACGATAAATGGGAGCTTACTTCATTGCCCTCACACAAATATGCTATTGGAGTAAAGTGGGTATACAAGACTAAAACCAATCTTGATGGCTCCATCAACAAGCACAAAGCATGATTGGTTGCAAAGGGATACAAGCAAAAAGAAGGTGAAGACTTCAATGAGGTATTTGCTCCTGTTTCTAGACTTGATACGGTTTGATTGATAATTTCTCTTGCTGCTCAAAATGGTTGGAAATTGTTGCAAATGGATGTAAAATCAGCTTTCTTGAATGACTTCCTTGAAGATGAAATTTATGTTGAGCAGCCTCTCGGATTCATAACGAAAGGTGAAGAAGAAAAGTGTACAAGCTATGAAAAGCATTATACGGGCTGAAGCAATCACCCCGTGCATGGTATTACCGAATTAATGTTTTTTTCTTAAAAGATGGTTTTGAAAGATGTCCATATGAGCACACTCTTTACATCAAAAGAAATTCCAAGGGAGGATTCATAATTGTGAGTCTTTATGTGGACGATCTCATTTTTACCGGAGATGGTATGGAGATATTATCTAAATTCAAAAACTCAATGATGAATGAATTTGAGATGACTGACTTGGGAGAATTGCATCATTTTTTGGGCATCAATGTGCAGCAATCAGAAGAAGGCATATTTATCTCACAAGAAAAATATGCAACACAATTGTTGGAGAAATTCAATATGAAAAATGCAAATCCTGTTTCTACACCTTGTGTCACAGGTTTGAAGTTGAGCAAGGATGGTGAAGGAAAGCTCATGGATCCAACTTTGTTTCGAAGCTTTGTTGGAAATTTGATGTATCTTACTGCTACGAGGCCCGACATCATGTATGGTGTGAGTTTGATTAGCATGTTTATGAAGAAACCTTATTCAAACCATTGGGAAGCCGCTAAAAGAATTCTGCGATACATCAAAGGAACCACTGAATTTGATATTTTCTATGAAGCTCGTGTGCCCGTAAAACTTGTTGGATACACGGATAGTGATCTTGGTGGGAGCATTGACGATTCACGAAGCACTTCAGGTTATGCCTTTAACCTTGGAAGTGGAATCATATGTTGGTGTTCGAAGAAGCAACCTGTTGTGGCACTTTCTACCACCGAAGCGGAATACATCACAGCATCTTTGGCTGGATGTCAAACTTTATGGCTTAGAGAAATTCTGTACAACTTGAAGCTCAAGCAAAAGGATCCTACAATTGTGTATTGTGACAATAGTTCTACTATTTTTGTCTCAAAAGATCCTGTTTTACATGGAAAAACAAAACATGTTCGTATGAGATTCCATTTCCTAAGATAACTTGTTCGAGAAGGGAAAATCACTCTTGAGTATTGTCGAAGTGAAGAGCAGATTGTTGATATCTTCACAAAGCCCCTGGGAGGACAGCTTTTCTCAAAGAACGTTGCTGCATTGGGAGTTCGAAGGAATTTTGGTTTAAGGGAGACAATGTTAGAGTAAACCAAAATTCTATGAATCAAGACTAGTCAAAGTTGTCTTTCAAAATTCTAGTCCAATAGTCACATTGTTGTTTGAATTGTTAGTTATTATCTATTAATTCTCATGTTATCCTAGTAGTATAAATATGTGTACTTGGCATAACATTTGTAAGGAAAAAAAAAAAATCAAAACGTTTGTAAAATATATTGAAACAATTTCAAGTCTTCAAAAAACTTTCAAAATCATTTTCATTCTTCTATTTTCAATATCGATAGCAGTACATAATGCTTTGTTAAAATGCCCAGAGTCGTGTACAGTGCAAGACCCATCTCCATTGACTCTCCATCGTGCCATATTTCAACCATCGCACAATGCGCCGGAACCACACTGCCGGGACGAAGTTGTACTATAAATCGCATTGGGTCATAAACCTTCGTCTTCTGTTTTTTTGTGTTATGCGAGCATTCACAGAAGTTGATGTCCCACAAGATGTATGGTGGTTCCTCGGTATGCCGGAATTGGTCAATTCCAAAGGTGGTTACGATATTATAAATTGGAAGTTAGAAGTTGTTCGTGTCGCATGAGGAACTGCTCACTCCACAACGGGCTATTCGCCCAGAAGGATGGGTTGCTCGGAGGCAATGTTCTCCCAAAGAAGCTGCTCGCTCAACAAGTTGTTCCCTTCCATCAATTGTTCGCCGTAAAAAGATTGCTCGCCTAAAGGAGCTGTTTGCCAGCCACTGTTGATCGCAACTGTTCGCCAGATTTTGTGACTACCGGACGAATGCTCGCATAACATGAGAGCTGTTCGCAGCGTAATGAATTGCTTGAATTACGGGTTGTTCGCGTGGCATAGCTGTTCGCTGGTCTGATGATGATCGCCCAAAAAAGCTGGTCGCCGGGCACTGAAAGGAGCTGTTTGTGTCTTGTCGATTTGACGCAAGCGTCTTGACAAGTTGATGCAAGCTGGTCGCTGGGAGCTGTTCGCCACAAGCTGTTCACCGATTTGACGCGAACAACTCAGTCAACGAATGACAAGGTTCGCGCCTGAAAAAATTAATTGCTGATCGCGGAGCCACTGCTGATTCACTCAGTCAACATCAGTACTTGTCGCCGATTCCGGAATTTATCACCAATACTGAGCGATTGCAAGCGGTTAAAGGACCAATTAGTGTCTTGACCAGTTCAAAGGAGTTACTTCATAACCTGTGAATGACGACCGAAATTATTTGCTTTCAAATCAGTAATTTGGGGCAATATCTTTCACAACCAAATAAAGACCAAACAAAGAGGACCTGCTGCCAATCTTTAAAATACCATCCAACCTCCCCTAAAAAAAAAGGAAGAAGGGGAAAATAGAAAGGCCCAGGTTAAACACACCTACTTTTGTTAATAGTACACACAGCATGCAATCTAATTTTTTTGAAATGAATATGAAATGACATATTTACCTTCATCGTTCTACAATTTTTAGAAATATGCACCCACTTCGTTTTCATATTTGACGCAATTAGTTTGGAAATAATATTTTGAAAAAATTAAGTTCCAGAAAAAAAAATTATCGAAAACCAAATCCGAGAAAAGTAGATTTTGAAATTTTCTTTTCAAAAAAATTTATAGTTTCAAAAAAAATTGAAAAAAAGTGGCATAGTTCATTAAAGAAAAAGTCAAACAGATTTTTTGGCAAAAAAACAAGATAAAATTTTCGAAAAAGAAATCTAAAAATCTTCCATTTTTTCATCAAAATAGATCCAAAGAAAAAAAAGAATTTACATTTGTAAAGGAAGAAAAAAAAGAAGGGAATAGGAAGATGGCAGGTGAGGTGAAATTGCGGTTGTGAAATTTATAAAGGAAGAAAAAGAGTATGCTGCTGCAGTGGCAGTCATAAGAGAAAAATGAGTAGATTATGTGGGTGGGTGAGGAGGGTTAGAAAGAGAAGAAAAAAGGGATAGTGGCTGTGTGCAGACGTGGGATAGGAGTGTTGAGAAAGAAATTAGGGTTTTTAAGGATGGGTAAAAATGACACTTAAAAATGGGTGTACTGATCTTTTCATATGTGTAATCATCTTGTGTGTGTACTACTAACAAATGTGGATACATTTAACCTGAGTCATATAGAAAATGAGAAGGTACGAAAAGGATGGCTTGCAACATTATACCAAGCCAGTTTGAATAATTATTTGGGCTTAGTTTAACTAAATTTTGGGCTCACTTATTTTGGCTCGTTTATTTGATTCAAGATTTAAATTAAATCTAATAGTTGTTGGTCCATCTCAAATTAATTAATCTTGCATAGATAAAATTTAATTATTTGCGGGATTAATTTAGGAGAATACATATTTTCAAAAAAGAAAAAAATTGTTTCTTAAAGAAATTAAATTCCAAGAGGAAAAAGTTACTTCTTAAAGCAATTAAATTCCAAAGAAAAGATTGTTTCTTAAAGCAATTAAATTCCAAGAGGAAAAATTACTTCTTAAAGCAATTAAATTCTCGAGAAATATAATTGCTTGTTAAAGCAATTAAAAACAAATAATGCAACGAGGGGAAGAATTTCTTGCTAAAGCAATTAAAACAAAATATGCGCCAACAGGAAGAATTGCTTACTAAAGCAATTAAAATCAAGAATTAAAGCCCTAACAATGAAGATCAATTGCAGTCCAAGAAGTACAGAAAATTAGCGGCCTTGTTCATTAATTTCAGTTGCAGCTCAAGAAATAATCTCAAAAGTTAGTGGCCTTGCCAGTTGAAGATGACTTACAAGTCCTGAAACTCAATGTTATTGGCTTGAGTACAATATTAAATGCAATTTAAGAATTATTCTCTACTCGCTAACTTAAGCAACTTAGCAGTAAAAATAAAAAAGTCACGTAACAAGATTACAATTTTGAACAAGCCTCACCAAAAGATCCACCTTATACTTCTCAAATTGATGAAGAAGAACAAATGCACCGAGAAGAAGAAGAAGAAGAAGAAGAAGAAGAAGAAGAAGAAGAAGAAGGAGGAGGAGGAGGAGGAGGAGGAGGAGGAGGAGGAGGAGAAGAAGAAGAAGAAGAAGAAGAAGAAGAAGAAGAAGAAGAAGAAGAAAAAGTGAGAAGTTGATGGTCTTGCTGAAAATTTTTATTAGCGACATAAAATTGTTGTTGCATACTGAAGAATATATATTTACTTGCAAAGAAATTGCCAACATATTTCCGAAAAAATTGTCAATCATCCTTGATGACCTTCATTTAAAACTGGAAAAATTCAGAGCAAGTTAAAAGTTAGCGGCCTCTTTCACGATCGCAACCTCAGAATTGTTTACTGTTAGGATATTCTTGTTAGATGTTTTGATGATATGATAAACCAATCAACTTGTAATAGGACCAGCTGAACCTGTTAGTCAGCTGATGAATAGTTAGGATTAGATAGGTTTTAGTAAGGGGGAATCAACCTTGCTGCCTAGAAGATCCAAGGCTATCATAGAGAAGAAGACCAGCTAAGGCTTTGAAGACTTAGCAAGTTCAAGAAGACAGAAGACCTGAGCAGTTGACATTGGAATATCTAGAGTAGAACATCAGAAGAGTCAGATCAGCTGATATCAGAAGATCAGCTGATGTCTGAAAGATCAGCTGAGCACGTCGTAGACAAGACTAGGACCGAGGATCAAGGTTTCCAGACGAGGTTCAGAAGATCAGCTGAGGTGCACATCAGCAGACCAGCACATCAGCTGAGGTCTAAGTATCAGCAGACCGATACACCAGCTGAGGAGACAGATCAACTGGAGTCTTGTGCTCTGCCCAGATTATTCAGAATCACATTAAGAGTTGACTTGGATTAATAAGAAAGGATTCCCAGAATAGAAGATCAATCAATCAAGGGGACAAACTTGATTGATTGAATATTGCGAAGACTTTCGGGAATCAAGAAGGAAACTAAATTAATCCTTATGATTGATTGATTCCGAATTTATAGGATCTCAGATTTCGAGCCAATCTCAAATGACTAGTTATTTGACCCTATAAATTAGAGTGCCAGTGATGATTTCAAGCATCGATCTACACGCGTTTAAGCTTGCCGAAACTCTGTCAAAATCCTTATTCGCACTCAACACCATTTATTCATATCTATCCTTTGTAAGCTTTATAGAAGCTGTTAGAAGTCGATTACCATTAAAGCATTGACTGATTGTAAGAGAGTAGTACTCTCAAAGTTTGTGTGTGAGTGAGTGAGAGAAGTTAGTGGAGAGCCCCACAATTCCAGTTGGACTGTGGAAAGTGGAGTAGGACCTTTTTGTCCGAACCACTATAAATCCCTTGTGTTCTTTATTTTCTGTTCTTATCTGTGCACAAATCACTAAATGGGTTTTCATTAAAATGTTTCCTCACTGAAATACACAGCGCACAATTTTCAAAACCAGACACTCTCTAAGTTGTCTGCTGTTTTTAAAATAAGCCTAAAATAGAAAAAGGTCTTGAAATCCCTCAAGTCTATTCAACCCCCCCTTCTAGACTTGACTTAGGGTTTCCTTATCCTAAAACCTGCCTTGGGACCAACAAGTGGTATCAGAGTTGTGTGTCCAAAAGACCACAGCCTGAGAAAGCTTTTGGTGGTCACCTGGACAGATCCCTGAAAATAGTTTTAGAAAAATTTGTGTGCAATTTATATAACCACTTGCAGATATGGCGTCTTACAAGAAGAGTGGATCCAAGACGACGAAACAGCTTGAATTTTCCATTGAAGATTATGACTACTGGAAGTTCAGAATGGCGAATCATCTTGGAGCCATTCATGATAGGATGCTGGATGTTCTGGAGGAAGGGCCTATTAAATTCTACTGGGAAGCAGTGAGTGACGGCAAGACTCCAGAAGCTGAGATTAGTGAAAGAAGGAAGCCAGAGAAGAAGAAGAGTGAACTAAATGATGCTGAAAGAAAACTCTTCAACTTAGACCAAGTGGCCAGAACAGAAATCATTGAGACTCTCTCTAAAGAGTATATTGAGAAGATCAAAACATGCAAGACAACTAAGGAGATGTGGGAGAAACTCTCCTTAATGTGTGAAGGGACTGATCAAATAAAAGAGAATAATCTTCAAGCTGTTCTTCACACCTTTGACACTTTCAAGATGAAAACTGATGAGTCAATTGATCAGCTTGATATGAGGCTGACAAACATCTTGAATAAGGCAAGTTCTCTAGGAAAAGATTACTCGGAGAAAGAGATCAACAACCAAATCTTGAGATCTCTTACTCCTAGATGGAGAGTGAAGGTGACTGTGATCAAAGAGACCATGAACTTATCTGAAATGAGTCACCATACACTGCTATCTCATCTGAAGGCACATGAGTTTGATATTCAAGAAGAAGATCAAGAAGATGAGACTCCAACTTCATCAGCTACAAAGAATGTTGCTTTCTCTGCTGTAGCTGATAGTCAAGAGAAGTCCTGTACTCCAGAGGACATGAGCCTAAAGGAGCAACTTTCTTTGCTGACCAAGAAGTTTGATAAGATGTCAAACAAGTTCCAGAAGTACAGATCCCATTGGAAGAAGAACAAGGGTGATTCTTCCAGGAGGTACCAGAAGTCATCTGATTCCAGAAGACCATCAGATGAGCAGGAGACCAGATACAAGTCTCTAGAGAGAAGGAGGGAACCAAGTCCCAGGAGAGGAGGAGATGGTGTGTGCTATTCTTGCAACAAGCCAGGGCATCTCAGCTATGATTGTCCCCAGCTTACACCAAGGGAGAGAAAAGAGAAGAGGATCAAGAGAGATCGCATATTTGCTGATAAGAGAGCTCTGCTAGCAGAGGAGGAGAAGCAGGACATCAGCTCATCCTCATCTTCATCTGATTTTGAGTTAGAGAAAGACATATGCCCTATGGCTAAGGTAGAATAGATAAATTCTCCTACCCTCTCTGTTAGCTCATCTTGCTCTTCTACCTATTCTATGGAGTAAGATATACACAAGTTGTTATCTGATCTCCAATCCTCCTTAAAAGTTTGCTCTAAGCTGGAAGAGGAAAACTCTAATCTGAAAGCTGTAGTTCAGAATTTAAGACAGGATTTGGAAAGTGCCAGACTACCAGTGGTATCCTATGACTCACATGCTAACAAGTCTGCTAACTTGATAGCAAAGTGTGAGGAACAGGAGAAGCTGATAGAAAAGCTACTTTCTGAGAACACTATTCTGAGTGAAGAAAATAATCGGCTGACAGCTAAGTTCGATGAACTCTTCAAGCAGAATGAACTGACAATTAAAAATGCACAGCAGCTTCAGCTGAAAGTGGATCAGCTGACTAAGGCAAAAAATGCCGTGTCTGAAATAGCTGAGTCCTCACAAACTGTGAATGATAAAAGGGGTCTTGGTTATCCTAAACCCAAACCATAAAAGAAGAAAAAAGGTGATAGTGGGTTAATTAGGGATCCTAGGAAGGGTAAAGGGCCAGCTGAGCCTGCATCTGTATCAGAAGGGCAAAAGAGAAGAGGGACAGTAAAGGTCCCACCTGGACAAAAGAGCACTAATGCTCAGAAGTCTGCTGGTGATCATAAGGTTTCAACAGAGTAGAAGAGTACTAAAACTCAGAAGCCTACTGATAACCAACATAAGTCCAAAGCTCAGAAGCCCCAAGACCAGAAGAGGAATCCTACTCATAGCAATGCTAAGACAAAGAAGCCTCAGCAGAATCAGCAGAGGAATGATAAGCCAGGGCCATGTCAGCAGAGTAAGCCCAAGCGAACCAGACCTCAGCCCTGGGTTACATTTAATGTAACCAAAATAGGCAAGCCTTGACAGGCTAAAGTATATGAGTCATTCAGAGGCTCAAGCCGAAACTACCCTTTTTAGCAGCCCACCTACAAGCCTGCTGTTATTACTCATCGCCCCAGAAGAGATCCTTTGAGGGAGATGATTTTTGTGGACAAGTATGGAAGAAGGTTGAGATCTCCTAAACCTCATAAGGATGATCTCTACCTGTGGATCCAAAAAGTAGAAACTAACCAATCAGGACCCAAAGAAAGGGTACCTAAAGCCCGAGTTTTAATTTCAGGCAAACTCTAGCCCAATAGAGAGAGAAGATGCCAACGGTCATGTCTGGTATATTGATAGCGGATGCTCGAAGCATATGACGTTTGAAAAGCATCTCCTCCAGGACTTTGTGACGCTTGATGGGCCTAGAGTTGTATTCGGTGACAACAATTTTGTAGTCACCAGAGGAGTTGGTATTTTGCTGATCAAAGGGACAAGAGTTGAAGAAGTCTACTATGTAGATGGGCTGATGCACAATCTTCTGTCAGTATCCCAATTCTGTGATAAGGGATATTCAGTAAGATTCTCTAAAAACTCTTGTTTTGTTATTAATGATTTAAATGAGCAGGTGCTACTAACTGGCCTCAGAAGAGGTAATATGTATCTTGCAGATTTTGCAAGTTGTCCAGCTGATTCGTGCTTGGTTGCTAAAAGCTCCTCAGAGATCAGCTGGCTCTGGCACAAGAGATTAGGTTATCTGAACTTCAAGACTCTCAACAAGGTTGTTAGGAAGGGTCTAGTCAGAGGTCTACCTAATGAGGTGTTTGCATCTGAGCAGAAGTGTAATGCCTGTCAGAAAGGGATGCAGACTAAAGCCTCATTCAAGGATGTGCAGAGTACTTCAACAACAAAAGCACTCCAGCTGCTTCATATGGATTTGTTTAGACCAGTCTCACCTCTTAGCTTCAGTGGAAGAAAGTACACACTGGTGGTTGTTGATGACTATACAAGATTCACATGGGTAGTGTTCTTGTTCAAGAAGAATGAGACTATGGTCAAGATGCTGGAGTTGTTCAAGAGGATCCAGAAGGAGCTGGACCTCAGCATAGTCAGAATCAGAAGTGATAAAGGTACTGAGTTTCTTAACTCTGTTGTGTCTGACTATTGCAGGGAAAATGATATTCAGCATGAGACATCAGCTGCCAGAACACCTCAGCAGAATGGGTTAGCTGAGAGGAGGAATAGGACCCTCAAGGAGGCAGTAAGGACCATGTTAGCTGAATATCAGACTCCTCAAAGATTTTGGGCAGAAGCCATCAACACTGCTTGCTACAATCAAAATAGGTGTCTACCAGTCAAGAGGCATGGCAAGACTTCTTATGAAATTTACAAGGGTAAATCTCCTACCCTTTCCTTTGTCCATATTTTTGGGTGTAGGTGTTTCATCCATGACAATGGAAAGACTAAATTAAAGACTTTTGATGCTAAGGTTGCTGAAGGAATACTCTTAGGATATTCTGGAAGTAGCAAAGCTTATAGAGTCTTTAATAAGGTCTCTCTTTGTGTGGAGGAGATACCCTATGTTGTATTTGATGAATCTTTTCATGAGTACAGCAAGGAGAAGCTAGCAGATGAGATGGATCAGCTGAATCTGTCAGACAAGCTAGATCTGATTAAGGTAGTAGTACCAAGGATTGAATCAGATTTAGATTCAGATGATGAGCCCAAGTCAGCTGATAAGCCTTCATCAGCACCAGATGATGGCACATTGACTCCTGACACTAACCAAGGGGGAATTGTTGGTCCCAAAGACAGTTTTTAGGGAAGAATACCCTTGAACAAGTCTAGAAGGGGGGGGGTTGAATATACTTGTAAGGATTCAAAAGCCTTTTTCAATTTTACTGGTTTATTCAGAAAATCAGCAGACTACTTGAGGTAGTCTGAATTTTGAAAATAGTGCGCTGTGTATAGTGCGGAAATGTTTTTAATGAAAATCGGTTTTTAGGTGATGTGCACAAATAAGAACAGAAGGAAATACGAAGAGACACAGGGGATTTATAGTGGTTCGGACCAACTGTCCTACATCCACTCTCCTCAATCCAACTTGTACTTGAGGGGCTCTCTACTAACTCACTTACTCACTTACTTACACAGTTTGAGAGTACTACTCTCTTACAACTTGTCAATGCTACAAGCGCAATTGACTTCTCACAGCTTCTACAAAGCTTTAACAAAGGATAAGTATGAATGGTGTTTTTGAGCGTAAGTGATAAATTTTACAGAGTATCGGCTAGCTTAATGTGCGTGAAAAACCCGATAATGAATTATCACTATTACTCTAATTTATAGGGTCAAATAACTAGCCGTTGGAAAAGACTAGAAATCTGAGATCCTATAATCTCGTATTCAATCAATCAATGTGATTGATTGAATTTCCTTCTAGATTCCCGTCAATCTTCGCGATCTTCAATCAATCAAGCTTGTCCCCTTGATTGATTGATCTTCTATTCTGGGAATCTTCCTTTTATGTCGCAAGTTAACCCTTAAAATTGATTCCGAAGAATCTGGGCCGAGCACAAAACCTCAGATGATCTGTCTCCTCAGCTGGTGTATCAGTCTGCTGATACTTGGACCTCAGCTGATGTGCAAGTCTGCTGGTGTACACCTCAGCTGGTCTTCTTGACTTCGTCTGGATATGTCTTTTATCCATGGTCTTTGTCTTGTCTGCGACGTGCTCTCAGCTGATCAGCTAATCTTCTGATATCAGCTGATCTGCTCTACAGCTATCGGCTGATGTAAACTTCTCTGATGATCTGCTCTCGATGCTCCAGTGTCAGCTGCTTAAATCTTCTGTCTTCTGAAATTGGCTAAGTCCACAAGGTCTCAGCTGGTCTTCTCTTCTATGGTAGCTTCGGATCTTCTAGGCAGCAAGGTAGATTCCCCTCACTTGAACCTATCTAATCCTAACTACTCATCAGCTGACTAACATGTTCAGCTGGTCCTATTACAAGCTGATTGGTTTATTATATCATCAAAACATCTAACACAGAAATCCTAACAAGTTCCCCCTTTTTGATGATATCAAAACCAACTCAGCTGATCTCAACAGATAAGCAAATTCAATCAAAATCAAGATCAACATTGGACAGAAAAGTCGATCTTTAAGTAAGATCTTTAGACAGAATCAAAATGCAGCTGACAACAAGAAGTTGTCTGAAATCATAAAGCTTTATTAATAATCAAAAGAGAAAGAACAATCAGAAATTAAAAAAAATACCTAATCATCAGCTGACTCAGCTGAACTATTACATGAGGAGAGGTCTTCTACTGCTGAGCGGAACTTGCAACCAGTCCAGGAATCTCTTCTCTATTTCCTTCAAAGCTGGCAGGGAGTTGTCAGAAAGCTAATGAAAGAGTTGAGTGATCTGCAGCCAATGTTTCCTGATTTCCACCCAATCTATATGTCCACTCACATCAGTTGGAGTAGGAAGATACTCAATCTCTCGCAACTCTGGCTGAACCTCTACCTTAAGCATCTCTTCTGTGATAGCTTTGAAGAACTTAGGAAAAGTCTCCTTCAACCAGTCTCTGAACTCAGCATTTTTCTCTCTCTCTCCTCTGGTATCTTCTCCTCGGAGAACATAGAAGTGGATCATGGTTTTGGCTTTTATAGTTTTCCAGAGATCCACCAGCTCATCAGACAATTGATTGTAGAACATATCAATTGGTCCATCAACTAGAGGCTCATTTGGATCTCTGATGAACTTTCCACTCCTAGTCCTGCTGCCTTGAGCTACTGCTTTCCCCTTCTTCTTCAGCTTCCTCTGAAATCTCCTTTCAAGCTCATCATTCATCTCCCTCTCTTGCCTCTTCCTCCTTTCCTCAGGGGTTTCTTTCTCAGCTAGCTGCAACTCCTTATCCAGTTTTTCGTCCAATTCAGCATTCATAATTCTTTTGTTCTTCTCCCTTTCTACAGCAACAACTTCTTGCTTCTGCAATGCCTCGGCCATTTTCTGATCTCTCAGCTCCTGAGTCTTCTGAGCAGCCATCTTTCTGGTGTTGATGTATTCTTCAACATTTTCTATCCTAGCAGATAGAACCCCTTGATTATCCACCAGAAGAGCTCTCAGAGAGGCCATCTCAGCTTGCAAGGCAGCAATAGCAGCTGAGTTCTTCTCTTCCCCCTTTTTGATATCATCAATTACTGCAACAGATGGTAGAGAAGAAGGAAGGATGTCCACAACATCTTTAAGGTCCTCCTGAGTGTGTTTGCACTCAGCAATTTGTCCTTCCAACCTTTCGGAGACCAATCTGAATCTCTCAGACTCAGCAGCAAGTGAGGCAGATGCATCATCATTGAAGGCCCTGGCAGTTGCCTTGAAGTTCTGGAGAGTATTGAAGAATTCAATCCGGGTGGCATACAAGCTGTCCTCCATAGCTTCCTTCAGCTTGTTGCGATGGTCCAGCAGGAATTGATGAACATGAGTTTCAATCATAGAGGGGGCAGCAGACTTGGCAGCAAGAAGAGTAGCTTTGACCTCCCTGATGTGGTCATCAAAATAGCCTTTTAATTGATCCAAAAGGGCAGGAGTTACCTGATCAGTAGGGGAGATCTCAAAGCTTGCTACTGGAGGAATAAATTCAGTCTCTGCTGTTTCAGGGCAGTCCAGTGCCACTCTATCTTTGAGCAACAGAGCTCTAGCCACCTTCCTTAGCCCTTCAGGGGATGTCAGCTGGGATGGAGCCTTAACCTCCAAGGCCTCCATCAAAATTTCCTCCCATTCAGTGAATGCTGCTTCTCCCATCTCCTTAATTAGGGCCAGAAAGAAGGTAACTGGCCCCTCTCTTGCTTGTGCCCAAGCTAGGCCATCAGCAAGGATGTCCTGGTAGGCTGGATAACAGTTGAGTTCAGGAATGTATAGGGAAATGTGGGCAAGGGCAAAAATAATCATCCCTCATTCAAGAGGCCCTTTTGAATGATGTTGAGCTAGACGAGCTTGTTTGGCCATTTCTGAGGGGGAGTTGGGGTTATCGAGAATGATGGGTTCAGGGTGAGAGGGTTTGGGGGTAGCTGAAGGCTCTCCAGAGGTAGCCATCTCCTCTGGTTCATTGCCGACTGGGATTTGTGAAGGTGAGGGTTCGATTGGGGTTGAGAAGTGTTGGGAAGGATCAGAAAAGGGTGTAGGAGAAACTGACCTGATAGGTGAGGCAGCTATAGGTGTATCTGCTGATGGTGTATCAGCAGAGGAATGAAGAACCTCTGTCTCAGCTACTGAGGGTTCAGCTGACTCCCTCTCTTCCGACTCCTCTTCCTCTCCATCAGAGCCAGTCGCAGAATCCTCATCTGATGCAGCCTTCTCAGCTGACTCCTCCACAGCCTGCTCTTCTTCTCCAGAAGACTCATCCACCAGCAGAGTAGGCTTCTCTGCTGAAGATTTCTTCCTCTTCAGACTGCTTAGCACAGCAGTATCCTCTTCTTCATCTGAATCAGAATCAAAGGAGAGCTTCCTTTGAATTGGAGTGGTTTCTTTCTTGGATTTCTTCTTTTTACCACCTCCAGCAAGCATTGGAGCCTTCCTGTTCTGCTTCTTCCCATGACCAGCAGAAGGACCAGGGGCAACAACTACTGTATCAGCGTCGGAATCTGAGTCAGCTGGCCCAATGATGTCCAAGTTACTTCCCCTTAAGAACTTGGTGTGGTTGTACTCAACAACCCATTCCTCATCCCACTCATGCTGGGGCAGCAGATGATTCAGAAGAATAGTGATCTTGGTGGCCATGGAACACTTGGATTTGAAGCTGTAAACCTGTTCCCTATTCACCTCCTTCACCAAGCACCTCTTGGACTCATGTTCCAGGCAGAACCATAGCAGACTCACCCAGTCTGCTTGCACCCCATCGAGAATGGTGCGGGCCACACTCAGGTGGAGTTTGGTAATGGCTTCCAAACTCCCCTGTTCCGCCAAGATGACCTTGGTCACCACATCCATCAGGAACCAAAACCGCCTTCTCAGCATGGATTTCTTCAGGTTCGTGGTGGTGTCCTTGAAACTCGTCCTGGCCATTAACTGAAAGGTTTCCAGATAGTCGACTTCTTTATATTTGTGAGGTTGGACACCAGTGGAGGATAGGCCAAAGATATCAGCGACAACATCCTTGGAGATAACAACAGCTACTTCATCAACCAAGGAGCCGATGGAGTCTGTGCTGAACTGGGCCCTAAGAAGGAATTGGAAGGCATAAAAATTTAGGGTTTTATGATCAGGGGGGGTCATGGAGATGAAGGTTCGAAGATTTTGACGTTGGAGAAGGTTTAGGATTTCTCTAATTTCAGGAACCCTAGTCGTGTCGAAATCGACACACATCTCCGCATACATCTTTTCTTTGAACAATTTTTGCATTGACTTGGACGCCATAGCTTCAACACACAGATTAGAGATGCAGAGAATAATATGCAGGAGAAAGGTAAAAGGAAGTCGAAGTAGAAAGGTTTTTCAGAAATCAGTTAAATGAGTTTTTATAGTATTCGAAGAATATGAGCAGCTTTTCCAAAATTAAAACAAATCAATTTTGATCGTAGATTTGTATCTTGCATCACACAAATCAAAGGTCCAGAATAAATGACCTTTGAGAATTTTGGAGGTGATGCGTGGGTGTCAGGATTTCGAAAGGTTTTGACCGCCTCAAAAGATTCACCTTTTTGAAAAAGGTAATGATGAAAGTGCTTTTTGAGAAGATTTAGGCGGAGTTAAATTAATTGCAACTGACACCTTATTTTGAAAAAGGTAATAAATCCCCGAATTTTTGTAAAAGAAAAGATTTGATTGCCAATTTTCTAAAATAATTTTAGAAATTAAGGATTTATTAATTTTATTTTTTTTTAAAAAGATTTGATAGATAAAATAAAATTTTAAAAACCGACATAAAGATCATAGAAATATTTATCGAGATGCTGACGTGGCAAAATCAGCTGATAAGAGCGATTCTTATGAAAATCTTTTCTGCTCATTTGGGTCTTTAATGTCAGCTGATATGGACCAGCTGAAGCAAAGTGGCCTTGTCTGACTTTCATAACTTATCCCTGTATCAAGTTAGACATAACAAGATAGAGAAAAGAAAGGAAAGAATAAGTAGACATACCAGATCAGCTGTTGTGAGGATCAGCTGATTACTTCAGCAGAATAGTCCTCAGTTGGGTACCAGCTGACTACCCATTTACCCAAAAACTTTCTTTCTAAAGGACTGCTCCTCCATCTATCATTCCTAACTCTGCTACTAATTCTCTGAATCTTACCTCTGCTAAGGGTTTGGTAAGCACATCTGCTCTCTGCTTCTCCGTATGAATCTTCTCCATCATGATATCTCCTTTCTCAACATGATCCCGAAGAAAATGATGTCTTATGTCCACATGCTTGCATCTAGTATGGAGAATAGGATTCTGAGTAATGGCTATTGCACTTGTGCTATCACAGAAAATGGGTATCTCTTCTGTAATCACATGGTAGTCCCTCAGCTGTTGTCTGATCCAGAGCAGCTGAGAACAGCAACTACCAGCAGCCATGTACTCTGCCTCTGTTGTGGAAGTAGCTACTGAAGTCTGTTTCTTGGAGAACCAAGATATCAGCTTACTTCCTAGAAACTGACATGTACCAGAAGTTGATTTCCTATCAATCTTGCACCCTCCATAGTCAGAATCTGAATACCCACTCAGCTGAAAATTGTCATCAGCTGGGTATCAGAGGCCTAGATTGTAAGTACCCTTCAAATACTTTACAATCTTCTTTGCTGCTTCCAGATGAGATTTCTTAGGATTTGCCTGTAAGTTCCCTATATTGTGCCTGATCCACTTTCTCACCTGCCTCATCTGGATCCATGCTAAAGTTTGCCATCATTGGAATCTTAGCTTCTCTGCTGCTACTGATTCCAAACTTTTCTATCAAATTCTTGGCATACTTAGCTTGACTAATGAACGTTCCATTGGACATCTGCTTTACCTGCAGTCCAAGGAAATAAGTCATCTCCCCCATCATGGACATTTCAAACTTGCTGGTCATCAGCTTGCTGAACTCATCACACATCAGTTTGTTGGGGGAGCCAAAGATGATATCATCCACATATATCTGCACTAAAAGGATATCATCTCCGTCTTCCTTTCTAAACAAGGTTTTGTCTATCTTTCCTTTACTGAATCCACTATCCAGTAGGAACTGTGATAGAGTATCATACCAGGCTCTAGGTGCCTGCTTTAGTCCATATAAAGCTTTCTGCAACCTATAAACCTTGTTCCCAATGTCAAATCCTGGTGGCTGTTCCACATAAACCTCTTCTGCCAGGATTCCATTCAGAAAAGCTGACTTGACATCCATCTGATAGACTTTGAACCCTTTGAAAACAGCATAGGCCAGAAACAATCTAATGGCTTCTAGTCTTGCCACAGGAGCAAATGTCTCATCATAGTCAATCCCCTCTGACTGTGAATACCCCTGAGCTACTAGCCTTGCCTTGTTTCTTACCACTACATCATTTTCATCCTTTTTGTTCTTAAATACCCACTTAGTGCCTATGACCTTCTGATCTTTGGGCCTCTCCACTAGAGTCCAAACTTCTTGTCTTGCAAATTGATTTAGCTCCTTTTGCATAGCTACAATCCAGTTTGGGTCTTCAAGAGCTTCATGGATATTTTTGGGTTCTATCAGAGACACATAACAGCTGAATTGAGCACCCAAGTTTAGCTTTCTTCTGGTCTGAACACCTACACTTGGATCTCCTAGAATCTGTTCAGCTGGGAAATCAGACAATGTCTTCTTGCCCCTTTGAGGTGCCATAGTCTGCTCCTCTTGGGTCTTGTCTA
>JAPKLY010001791.1:0-34980 GCA_026898435.1 Prunella vulgaris
CCCCCCCATGCACTGATTTAACTCGTTTCGGGACCAACAGAGCGAACAAGGTTCAGAGCGTTATTACTGAATTTTCACTTCACAATCTCCGCAAGAAGTATCGCATTCCTCTCGACATTCATTTATATGCCCCAGAGGAGAAGGAACGAGCTGACATGCCTCCGCCCGGATTGACCGCCATTAACATCCACACTCTGGAGGTCGGGCTCACTTTACCCCTGCATCCAATCATTGGTCAATTTCTGATGGATACCAACCTTGCCATCACTCAACTCACCCAAAATGCTTGGAGCAGCTTTCTAGCTATGTTGACTATCTTCGGGCAGGAAGGATATAAGAATCGGTTAACCTCAGTCGAGATCAACGAGCTCTTTAGCGTAACCAAGCAGTCTAAGAAGGGCAAGGGGTACAACTACTTGAAAGCTCGCCAGGGTGAGAAGTTTTTAGAGAGCCTCCCGAATAAAGTTCATTGATTGGAAGGAGCAGTTCGTCTTCATCGGTGGACATTGGCAAGCTTCCACCAATTACACCGGGCGAGGAGGACGTATCTATTCTGCCGAAGGATACGGAGAAGCTAGCAGTAGGTGGCCAATTTCGGTGTGCGTGGGTTGGATTATATTTACTAATCTAATTCTTCTTTTCTTGCAGGTCCAAAGCACCACAAGTCCAGCCGAGGCAAACCCGACGTGTCGATTGATTTTGATTTTGTGCAGACGGTGTGCTATTTGAGAAATCACAAGGATCGGGATATCGCACACTTGGGTCAGCACCATTGTCGGCGAATTGCTTGCGTTCTCACCTCACCGCATCACCTCACGGCACAAGGTCTGGAGCTCCCAGATTTATATCTCTCCATAGTTCGTTGAGTTCTCTTGGTAGCTCACCAAGTTACTTACTCAACTTTTAAATTTGTCCAGGTCAAGGAGTGACAGTCACCTTCATACCGATCGAAGTCCCAGAAGCCTATCACATCTTACTTCGCAAGCTTTCCATGGGACCTCCTCGCCCAAATCGAAATGGAACTCCCTCCGGTGCTGTGCTGGAGGCCACTAAGAAGGTGGAGCTCGCCGAGACGGCTCCCACCACGGATAAGGTTGGGGGCTCAAGTTTGCAGAAAAAAACTCCAGCCCCCCAACCTACCAAGGCCCAGGTCGCCAAGACCATGAAGGATAGTAGACGAGGCGGCTCTACTCCTGAGCGAGCTTCTCAGCCTCTACCCCAACAAACGAGGAAGGGTCTTCATCGTGGCAATGGGTCACGAGTAAGCGAAGAGGAGGCTCGTGGCTAGAAATGATCTCGGGTTGCTTTGCGCGGCAAAGACACCGAGCAAAGTGATCGAGGTGGATACGAATCTTTCCATGGAGGCTCGGCGAGATCGATCATACCCCACTCTTCTCAAGCTCCCCTAATCAATGATGACACACTTCTTGGGCTTGATCCAACCCGGTTTGGGTAAGCAAATAATTCCAAGTCTTTAAAGTTGGGTCTTGTACTCAATATTAAACATTTTAACAAATTTGTCATGTTTGCTTGTATATTTGAAGATATGCCACCGCTTCTCACCCTTATCAGTCGAAAGTCCTCCATAATGCCGAGCGGTCCAAGCCGTTGGTGAATGTGAGGGACCTTCCACTTGGGTAAGCTCGCCACATCTGCTCTGAGGCCCCAAAATACCTTCCTGCCTCTGAGCTGGCTTTGATCGAGAGGCAGAAGCCGGTGGACCATGCTCTGTTGGCGATGTACCATGCGTGCGCACCTCTTGCCGCTACTCAAATAGTGGCCGATAACATCGATGCTGCCGACCGTGCTCGGTACAATTCCAAGACCCTCATCACCTGATTGAGGGATGAGCGCAAGAAGGTCGTGGATGAGTTGGCCGTGGCCGAGGAGAGGGTGAAGGCCTCGTTGGTAGCAGAGCAAGATGCCCTAAACAAGCTGGAGAAGCTTCGGGCCAATTTTAATCTCCAACGGGTTGAACTAGAGACAGCTCGCCAAGAGCTCACCGTTGAGAGGGCAGAGCTCGCCCAGACGAGGGAAGAGATGGGGCTAGTCCGGCAAATGCACAAGGATAACCAGGTGGAGTGTACCCAACTACGGGAGGAGGTCGCCGTTGAAAGGTCAACCTGATCGCCGAGCTCCAGAGCCGACTTGAAGTTTCAATTTCACCAGAGGCACTGGAGCTCGCCAAGGTCGCCTCAAACTGACCTCGGCTACATACTATGTTACGCCGAGGTCATGGGCACCTTCCAGTTGGCCCGGATGAACAAGGACGATGAATGGGACGCACTTGTCTACAAGTTTAAGAATGCTAAAATCCCGGTGAACACTGAGTTGGACATTGACGACCTTGCTGGCTTTGGGATCAACCTGGACTTTGTCCTCGTGCACTTTAAAGTCATATAAACCTCGTGGTCCCTGTTGTCAATGCCGAGGAGGAGCAGCTAACTCCCCAGACTCTGCCCACTGATGAGCAAATGCTAGACTTGACTAGGAATATCATGATTGATACCAGTATGCTGGACACCAGTGGGCTTATGGGGAACATTATGGAGCTCCCAAGACTCTCTCCTCCGGCAGGTTAGGAGGTCGCTGGTCAGGTTGCCGACGAGGTCCCCTTAAAGGTCGCCCCCACTGGTGCTTCGACCGCACCCACTGCTGAAACCCCCATCGCTCCCGAGACTTGAAGATTTTTCTTCTTTTTGTTTTTCTTTTGCTTAGATTAGGTAGTTCGCTAGGCTTGTAGAGCTCGCCTAGAAGGAGCTTTTTTTTTTTTTTGCTTTTTAAAGATGGCTAACTGGTTGGCCTTTGTAACCAGCACCGCATCCAATACTTAGAGATTTTCTAAGTATTTTTTTGAATGAAATTTCACCTTTTTGTCCTATATGACTTCAATTTAATTTTTCGCACGTTATATATTTTATTAGCTCGTTCCTTACATTTTAGTACGGCATTGTTCATCTTATTCTGTTTTAGGAAGCGAATCGTTTGTTTTACGTCGCTTAGGACTACGAATCATACTTATTTATTTGGTACTTACTTGTTCGTCTTACGCTGCTTATGGCAGCAAATCACTCGTCTTTAATCACTTAGGGTAGCGAGTTGTACTCTTATTATTCACTTGGGCGATTGGGTTTTAACAACCTTGCCTTAGACGTTTTAAATCGCCTTTTGTGAATTTTTCTACTTTTGGGCAGTGGGCGCTTAGTGATCCTTTAAGAAGGACACCTTTGCTAACCTGGGCACTTTGGCCTTTTCCCTCGAGCTTTAGATAATAACTTTTGTTTGGGACCTAAGTCCTTGCGTATTTGGAGCTTGAACAGTTGATTTCTTTGAAAAAATTCTAACTTTATTGAGCAATGATATTTACATAGGTCGTCATCAATATTCCTGATGCGAACCTCTGACTAGTCTAATTACAAATGGTGGTCCCCCTTCCTCTACTGCCAACGGCTGGATATACTCTGTTTTCTTCCAACTCTTCGAACCGATGTAGACACTGATTATCAGCTTCTTCGTAACTTCATCTTTAGTGTCTGACACACGTTTGTACAATGAATCTATCATTTTGGCTATAGTAGACTGACTTGGTGCCACACACATGGTCTTGGACAGACTCGTCAAGAAAATGTAGCAGCTTCCTCCCTCAAGGGCATAATAAGCTCTCTTATGAGCATTCATTCCACAACGGACTTCTTTTCATACTCCAACCTTTTCGCCGCTACTGATTGAATTTCTTCAGGTGTGCTGCACTCCATGTATACGATGAAGCTTTTCCATCCATGTCTTCGAGATCATATGTTCTGTTTGCCCAGCTTGTGGTGACCCGGAACGGTCCTTCCCAATTAGGTCCAAACACACCGGGTGAAGTTGCCAGCTTTTTTCTTAATAACAACTCCCCAACCTTGAAACTTTTATTCCGCACTTAGGAGTTGTAGTACTTCTCCGCTCATTGCTTGTAGGTGGCCTTTTTCAGTTCTGACGAGGCTCTAGTTTCTTTCAGCAAGTCCTTCCCTACAGCCAGGGCTTCGTCATTTTCTTTTTCAT
The DNA here is from genome assembly GCA_026898435.1 of Prunella vulgaris. Classification (NCBI taxonomy): domain Eukaryota; kingdom Viridiplantae; phylum Streptophyta; class Magnoliopsida; order Lamiales; family Lamiaceae; genus Prunella; species Prunella vulgaris. Next base: position 4,045 of record JAPKLY010001791.1, read on the forward strand.
CATATCCTACCACCTTCCAGGTCTGGTTCTGGACTTCCACCGGTACAACTGCTTATGTTCCAAAAGCTTAGGCAAACGGAGTCTCACATGTACTGGCAAGATACGAAGTTCTGTAGGACCACAGCACCTCCGGAAGCTCATCTGCCCAACTACCTTTCTTGTCTTCGAGAAGGATCTTCAACACATGTTTCAGGATCTTGTTCACTGCTTCGACTTGTCCATTCGACTTTGGATGGTACGACATTGAGTAGTGTTTCTTGATGTTCCATGAGCTGTAGAATTCTCTCAACTTCTTACCGTCGAACTGTCTACCATTGTCCGTCAGTCTTGACTGCGGGAGTCCGAATCGGCATATTAAACTTTTTCAGATAAATCCAATCATTTTCTCCTGCGTTACTATCGTGAGTGCCTCGGCTTCAGCCCAATTTGTGTAGTAGTCCACCGCTACTACGGCAAACTTTACACCGCCTCTGCCAGGTGGGTTAATAGTATCCTTGTCTGATAGTCTTGTATGCCAAAGCTTGCCCCCCAGCGTGACTCCCACAGATTCCTTGGTGGGTTTCTTCTAACACCTCAAACCCTTGCTTTTCCGATATGCATTTGAGTAGGGGTAGAGAGAATACACGTTTGTATAGTTGGTCATCTACCAGTGTATGTATGGCTGCTTGCTTCACTAGTCGACTAGCTTCCCATGTATCTTCTGGGACCGATTCGTCCTTCAAGTAATTTTTGATCAGAGTGCGCCAATCTTATCCTTCTTCCTGCCCCCCACTTGAAGTCTGGTTTATTTTATAGTCAGATGTCGAGGGGTCATTTAGCTTGGTGACGATGACCTCCATCAGTTCTGCTTCACCGTTACCTGTAGCTAGTTGGGCTAGTGCATCTGCTTGTGTATTCTCCAACCTCGGGATCTGCTCGATATATACTCGCTTGAACATTGAGATCAGATGTGCCACAATCTTCTGGTACAATGCCATCTGCTGGTCCTTGGCTTCATATTCCCCCTGGACTTGGGATATTATTAGCTCGGAATCTCCAAAAATCGGAAGATTGGTTGCCCCCACAGCTAATGATAGCCTAAGTCCAACTATCAGTGCTTTGTACTCCGCTTCGTTGTTTGTGGCTGTGAAGTCGAATCGGATCGCTGAGGTGAAGACCTGTCTGTCGGGGCTTATCAGTACCACACCGGCTCCTGCTGTTGTACTAGTTGACAATCTATCTACGTAGTGGTGCCACGGAGCTATACGCCCCCTCGTCAGATCATGTAGGAAAGTTAGCTCGACGATGAAATCGGCGAGCACTTGTCCCTAGATCGCTATTCAGGGTGCATAAGTTATACCGTATTGGCTGACCTCTAATGACCATTTCAACTAGAATCCTGTAGTGTTCGGCCGGAGCAATATCTGCCTTAGTGGAAACGTCATCAACACCTCCACCTGGTGGTCAAAGAAATTGGGCCGCAGCTTTCTAACACTCATCACCAGTGCATAGGTCAGCTTCTCAGTAGGTGAGTATTATAACTCTGCTTTGTGTAGGGTCTGGCTTACATAGTACACTGGTAGATGTGTTTTCCTTCTTCTAGGACTAGTACAGAACTAATAGCCACTTCTGATGCTGCCAGGTATAGGTATAGTTTCTCTCCAGGCTCCGGCTTTGACAATATTTGTGTATTGGCCAGGTACTCCTTGATGCTCTCGAAGGCTCTCTGATAGTCGTCTATCCACTGGAAATCATCTGGGTGTCTAAGTCTGTTCGCTTTGATTGCCTCAAAGAATGGACGATTTTGGTCACCGGATCTAGAGATGAACCGGTTCGAAGCTATAAAACATCCGGTCAATCTTTGAACCTTCTTTGTCGAGTCTGGCGGGTGTATTTCCATGATACACTTCACTTGGGTTGGGGTGACATCAATCCCCCTTTGGCTCACCAAGTGTCCCAGGATCTTCCCTGAATGGACACCAAAGCAACTCTTCTTCTGGTTCAGCTTCATGTTGTAATGGCGTAGTATGTCAAAGGCCTACTTGAGGTGATCTAAGTGATCCTTCTTCCGCAAACTCTTGACAACTGTGTTGTCCACGTACACTTCCATCGTGTGTCCGATATGCTAGTCGAACATCTTATTAATCAATCTTTAGTATGTAGCTCCGACGTTGATAAGTCCAAACGACATCCTTTCCCAGCAGTACAGGTTCTTGTCTGTGTAGAACGCTGTATGTTCCTGGTCGTCCATGTGCATCGCTATCTGGTGATAACCTGCAAAAGCATCCATTAATGTCATCATCTCGTGGCCTGCAGTGTTATCAACTAGTTGATCGATGTGGGGTAGTGGGAAGTTGTCTTTTGGGCATGCCGTGTTGAGATCTGTGAAGTCGATGCACAGTCTCCATGTTTCATTCGGCTTCTTCACTAAGACCGGATTAGCAACCCACTGCGGGCACAATGCCTCCTTGATCAACTTGTTATCGAGCAACTTCTTCACCTCCGTGGTCAATGCATCGTACTTGTCTGGTCCGTACTTCCTTCGCTTTTGACAAATTGATCTCCTCGTTGGATCGATGTTTAATTGATGGCACGCATACTCCAGCGGGATTCCCGTCATGTCATAAATGGGACCAGGAAAATATATCCAGGTTGGACTTCCAGAACTCTTCCATCTTGCTTCTGTACGGCTCTGGCAGCTCAGAACCTATGAAAAGTTCTAAGTCTGTCTTGTCTGGGTCCACCTGGATTGCTCTCAATTCCTCCACGGGGGTGGCTTTCCTTTTCTTGTTTTTCCATCTTGGGTCACTAATGAGCTCATCTCAGTCCTCCTTCGCCATTGGCTCATGACCCACTCGGGGTTCGAGGTCATCATCTCCTCCATCGATGCAGGTGGGTTCGCGGGTTTCCTCCGCCTTTTGGAGGACTGGGTTGGATGGTGTTTCCGTCTGAGGGGTTTCATCAGCTTCCATCGATGCCGGTTGTTGATCTTTCACCGGTCCATCTACTTAAGCGGCCTGTGCTTCCTCCAGCTGGTTGTCCACCTCCATCAGCTCAGTCTCTACTGAGATGATGTCTAGTATGCTGGGTCCATCTGCCGGAACCTGCATTTTGTCTTCAAGTACAAGTACCTGCGTTACAGACTTTTTGACTTGACCATTTTTTATTTGGAATAAACACTCTCTTGCTTTCTTCTGGTCACCCTTAATTGTATCGGCACCTTTTGAAGTTGGGAATTTAAGACAGCAGTAGTAGGTTGACCATGCCGCTTTAAATTCATGGATAAAAGGGCGGCCAAGGAACCCATTGTAGGTGGACTGCTGATCAACGACAAGGAAATCTACGAGTCTAGTCAGTCTCCTTTCGGGGTCCTCGGCCGATACAAGTTGGACACTCAACATAATCTGACCTAGGGGAATGGTTACAGCTTCCCCAAACCCCACTATCCTAGCATTACTAGGTTCTATGTACGACTCATAATCGCCTAGACCTTTTAGGGTTGACTTGAAGAGTATGTTGGTGAAGGCGCCTGTGTGCACTAGCAACTGATGGACTTTCACGTTCATGATGTTGGCGCTGATCATCAAAGAGTCGTTGTGGGGGGTCAATATCCCCTCCAAGTCCGCTTGAGAGAAAGTGAGCTCGGCAGTTGGCTTGGAGCTGGAACTCCCTTCTTGGACCTGGTTAATAGCCCGGACCTCGGCTTTTGTTTGCCTCTTCGAGATGGACTATCTTCCATCTTCGATGCCCCCGGCAGGTCCTACCTGCTCCTCAAGAACAAGGAGTTCCGTGGTAGGCTCTTACTGCGCCGGTGGAGAGGGAGGTCCTCTACGTCTGTGTTGAGGGCCGCGACGGTCCTCATCATCTTCTTCCTCATCATCAGTCTCCTCCCTCCTTCCTTGCCTTGGCCACTTTGTTGGGGCCTTCTTGACAAACTCTACCAACTTCCCATTGTCATAGAAATTCCACAGCTATTTGAGGAGGTCCCGGCACTCACTGGTGAAGTGGCCGATGGACTGATGGTAAGCGCAAAATTTATTATGATTGAGCTTGCTGCGGTCTTACTGGATCTTCCTCGGCTCATTTAGCATTGCTTTGTCCTTTACCGCCGCAAACACATGATCGACGGAGACAGTTAGCACCTGGTTTAGTTTCTCCTTGAACTCATCCCCGTCTCCGAATGCTTTCAAATTTCTGGGGGCCTTGTAGATACCCCCAGACTTCTTTCCGTGTGGCTTTTTCTCCTCGGACCACCAACCTCCTTCAGTAGTGCCTCCTGCATAGCCACGTACACCCCTGCCTTATGTCTGAATTCGGTATAGGTGTTCGGGCAAGACAGGTGCATCTCCATCCATAACTTGGTCCTTTTCTTCAGCCCGGCCATGACCGTGACTATCTTTGTGTCCTCGCTTAAAGGCTCGCCCTCCAGCAATATCTTGTTGAACCGCTCTAGGTATTGCTGGTCTGACTCGTTGTCACCCTGGTGAATGTTGCCGAGCCTGTGCTTCTAGGTCAAGTATGACCTATAGCTGGAGAAGTGGGACAGGAACTCCCGTGTGAGCTGGCCGAATGATTGAATTGACCCCGGGGCGAGCGATGAAAACCATCGGTGGGCCCGGTGTCCTAGGGTCAGTGGGAAGTTCCAGCACTGGGTAGCGTCTGAGGCTCCCACCGAGATCATGTAGTCCGTATACTTAGAGATGTGCACTTTGGGATCAGATTATCCCTCGTATGGTGCTTTCAAGACTGCATGTGCCAAAGGTGACACCGGGAGTGCGGTGGCATCAACTCCGCCGTTTTTAGCAGCCACCTGCATCTGCAGCTGCTCCACCGCCTTCTTCAAAGTTGCCAGCTTGTCATCTTGAGCTACCTCCTGTGGAGGCTGTTCAAGGACCGTACGCCTTATGGACGTACGACCCCGCAGTCCCTCACTCTGGGGCAGCCCCTCTGTGATGTGCTAGAACTGGTGGGTACCCATACGGGCCAAGTCTATTGGAGGCTGGCCTCCTCAATCTCTCGTGTGCGGACCTACGCGGATGTAGATCCGACTCCCCCCTTTGGGATGATGCTGGGGCCGATTCATGTTCTGTCTCCTCACGCCTGGGCCCCAGCCTGCCTCGGAGGACTTCTACGGACTGGTGGGTTGTGGAAACCTCCGTATAGACAGTAGCTCGCCCACCCTGCAAGCTTCGGCAACTTTTGCTTTCCCAGCGGCCTTTCTGTGTTGGCGAGCTCTGGCAGAGCTCGTCTTTTGTTCAGCTGGGAGCTCGCCAGCATTCTCCCTGGTCTGGGTGGCCTGAGTGCGTCTGGTACCACCATCTCTGGCATTGTCCATGGGAGCTCACTGGGGAGCTTGCGCGAGCTCGCCCCGTTGCTGCTGTTGTTGCAGCCTTTGAAGCACAGCAATAGTGCGTTGTAGGTCACCGGGGTCGCGCAATATCTCTTGGAGAGCTGGGTTCAGCCCATCTTGTGCTACTGGGGTGGCGTCATCTCGCCTCTCAGCTCACTAGGGAGCTCTCTGATGTGTGGTCTCCCCATCAGTTTGTCTCTGGGCAGTGCACCACTTCCACCTCCTGGTAGTTGTCGAGGTATGTGTATTGTCCTTAGACATTATTCAACTTGGGGAAGTTCGTTTGTTCTTGTACAAATTCCAGCAAAGGTAAGTCCAACAATGATCTTTCTAACCTTGAATGCAAAATAATTTTCCAGAATCTGATTTATCCACTAACACGCATGCGTTTAGAGTCCTTTTTGTCTTGTTTTTTGTTCACAAATTCTGGGAATAAACCATTTCTGGGCAACTTCTTTATATCTTCAAGTGTTCTTGAGGGTTTATTCAAGAACACCTTCCAAATTCTCACAATTCTCTCACACTTTTTTGAAATCGGAGGTTCGGTACCCTCCTTCTAGTGCCAAATTATTGGTAGAATTGTTTAATAAGTGAATTATATGGCTATAATTGTGATGAAACCCTACCAAATAATAAACTAAGATTAATGTTCTTGATAATAAGTTGTAGAGAGAGAGAGAGTGAAGAGAGTAGTGAGAGAAAGTAATTCTGGTGTTATGAGCTTAGAGAGAAAATGGGTACAAGAGACCTATTTACAGGTTTGCATGTTGTGAGGTGGCACTTAAAGGGCTTACATAGCCTTATATGATGATAAGTGTCCTTTACACCTGTCCTTACTCACCGTTATGCTTCTATTACATCGCTATGTCCTACTACATCATTACTGATTCCCTATGTAGCTATCATTTACACTTTGGTCTAGGCGAGCTCCTCAGCGAGCTACCTTGCCTTGTGTGGCTCCGAGATGTGTTAATGGTAGTAGGATCAGGTCTTGTCTCTTAGAGGTGGGCAAGCTTCCAGGCGAGCTCCCATGCGATCTCTCTCTTCTTGTGTTGGTTAATTAGTTGATTATTGACACGTCATCATACGTCTGGGCGAGGTCTTGGCAAGCTTCTCTACTACTCAGGGTGTTGACTTGGTCAAAGCTGACGACGTGTCATAGGGCCATGCTGGCGAGCTCCCCAGCCTTTGTCATTTATTCTAGTAATTCTTCATTAGTAGTTCGCCTATCAACTGACATGAACAATAACATTTACATGTACTATAGTGCACTCCTATAGTCAAAAGTACACACATACACTCAAAAAGTTGTTCTCTATGCGTGTGTACACTTCTGACACATGTAATAGGTAAGCCAGCAAAACTCTTTTTCCTAGCATGTGTTGTCAAATCATAATTAATGAACTATACATATTGCACAAAGTTATTTTTAGCTCTTGTAGCAATATGTGGTATGTTGTAGTCCTTAACTGTAGTATTACATAGAAATTTAGCCTATTTATTAAGCCACACTATAAAATATTGTTATTTTACATACATTTATTTGTTTTTAGAATAAAGAATTTTTCACAAAATTTAAGAGTAAAATGTATGTTACAATAAGAACAAATATTGACTATTCACAAATATTTACTTATTTTTATAGAATTAATTATTTTTTTCATATAATAATATATGTATTACATGAAACAATAAACCTAGATGTTAAGTACTCTGTTCTAGATTTTGATGTGTGCAAAACATGTATTCTTAATTGAATTGAAACTAATATCTTGACTTGAGAAAATTGACTTAGAAAACTATAGTTGAAAGGAAAGTCTACAGCTGTATAGTTGATCACCCTATAGCCTTGACATGACCCTATAGCTGTAATGTTTCTCTACAGTCAGTTTCTATGTTTTTCAGGACCCTACAGCTGCAAAGTTCAAGACTCTACAGCTGATATATCCGATTGAAGATTAAAGCACAAGTTCAAGTTTTAATGAATATTTTCAAGACCCTTAAGCTCAAATTAGTGTAGCAATTTTGCACTCACTATAGAGTACTTAAGAGGAAGTTTTCATAGAGTTTCTGGAGGTTAATGAAGATTAATTCAAGTTAACCAGAATTCTGAGAAAGAAGACAAATAGTACATTCTGAACTATTCTGTGTGGAGGATGATGACCACTTCACATATGCCTATAGAGAGAGAGGAGCCTTATCCAGAATTCAAATTTGAATCTCCCAATGGATAAGTCACTCCCCTCCATCTATAAATAGAAGATGTTCTCAGAGGAAGCAATAACAACAATCTGTGCATACAAGCATTCAACCTGAGCAAGTCTACAACCAACAAATTATGAGAGAGAGAGTTTATTTTCTGTGTGATTCATAGGATAGTTGGTTAGGATTTTCTTAGAAAGAATCACTTTGTGTTGTTGTTCCCTCACTTGTTTTATCATTTCTACTTAGTGTAGATATCTCTGTGTGAGGTTTATTAACTCTTAGTGAGTTATATTCTGAGTGAATAGGATAGTGTCGCTTTTTAGAATAGGAATCTGAGTGAACCTAGTTCTAAGGAGGAACTATTTGTATTGATCTTTGTGATCTGTTCTTAGTGAATTTGGCACCTAAGTGGTGTAATAGTGGATGTAGGTTGTCTTATTCATAGACACTGAACCACTATAAACCCTGTTGTTTTGTTTATTTTTTTTATTTATCTTTTTTGTTGGGACAATCTGAGTATTTCGATTAGATCCCAAAACCCCTGATGAATTTGCCTAAGTATAGTGTTCAGGATAAAATAGTTCAGGATAGTTAGGTTAGAGATTCAGTACAGGAGGACCATGCTGAAGACTGAAGAATATTGGAGTTGACCCAATTTACTGAAGTCTGAAGTGTAAACCATTCTGAACAAGTCAGTCAGTCTCGCTGAAGATTGTCTGTTCTGAAGCTGAAGATCGAAGCCTACTGATTCATCCTGAAGTCAATCCTGAAGTACCATTGGCTGATGTTTCTACTGAGTACACTAAGCATACTCAGGACAGAAGTCAGTCAGTGAAGAGTAAGTGTCACCTATCAGGCTGTGCTGAATGCACATAGGACCTGACTTAGGCCTTGGTTCAGTTCACCTGAATCCTGTAAGTCCGAAGCAAAAAGGTAACACATACTGAGCTGAATAACCTATCAGGCTGTGCTGAATGCACATAGGACCTGACTCAGGCTGTGGTTCAGATCACCTGAATCATGTAAGTCCAAAGCAGAAGGTTATTTATGCTATGGGACAAGAGGCAAAAGGAATGTCAGTAAGACTCCATTAAGACACACGTTCAGACTGAGTTATTAACAAGAGACTCAGAGCATTGAATGTACGAGGAAGGATAAATGTCTGAAGGTCAACTAGCCGTTATAGCGGAGAGCCAATGATCTTTTGACACGCAGGCACGGAGTCTGCACAGCATTTAATGCGGCATTTAATGCATCTCAAAAAGGTTGCAGGTGATGTGACAACTTGCCAGAATAAGCATGGCGGGTAGGTCGAACAGTATTTCTAGCCTGCAATCTACCTAAAATAGGAAAGATTTGATTTGATCTCCTCCAACGGATCTATTTTGAATCTCACCTATAAATATGGAGAACCTTGCACCCATTCAAGGTTAACGGGAAATTTCCAAGAGAAAACTCTCAAGAATCCAAGAACACAAAGCATATCATAAACAACACTCTGCAATTAAATTTCCCTAGTGTTGTAGTAGGATTCACTCTGTATTTGCTTAGATCGATAGCTCTATTATTTAGCTTTGATTTGTATTGCTAGAGCTATCTTAGTTGGAAACCAGAATACCAAACCTCTCAAAGTGTGAGTTAGGTTGGTTAGAAGGACTAGGACTTGTAAAACGCCCAGGGGTCAGTTCCTAAGAGAGGAAGTTGGCTACTCGTGTCCCTTGGCACGTAAAACCCAAGTACCTATCCTCAGGGTTTTGAGGATAGCTTCCTGTTAAATCAGGTCGTGGACATAGGAGTTGGTTATCTCCGAACCACGTTAAAAAGTCCCCTGTGTGCTGATTTACTGTTCTGTTCAGGATCATAAATGTCATCATATTAAACTGAACATACTGCATTGGTTTTAACTTCAGGACTGAATCAATCATCCTGAATCTGAATATTGTGCACTCAGCCTTAACCACCAATTTACTAAGCGACTCAGAGAAAACGTTTTCAGAAACTAAAATGAGTAGAAACTAAGGGCTCACTTTCCCCACGTACTCTGACTCACTGAGATAGTAGTCCAACTGACTCGCTTCTGAGCAGTCAGTAGGTTTGTTATCTCTACTGAGCTTCCGAGCACTTTACTCTCGCTCAGTTTATCTGACTCGTTACTGAACCGTCCCTGCTGCCCCTGTGGACATTCAGCATACTGAGTACTTCAGGGAATCCTGACTGAGTGCGTTAGAGCATTTTTCTGAGTCTTTCAGAAAAATCTGACATCAGTGCATTCCCCCCCCCCATACACTGATTTAACTCGTTTCGGGACCAACATTTTTGTACTGCATATTTATCTTACTGTTACATTCATCATTATATTTAAATTTGTGCATAAAAACTTTATGTTTTTCACAAAGGAACTGGACTCTACAGCTGTAGACCTTTGTAAGTCACTCAGTTGTTAAGTCTGTTCAAATTGTTTTTCATTTACACTTACACTTATTTCCACTACACATTTAGAGATTTCTCAAAACACTTCAAGTGTGAGAATCCCTCTGAAACTTTGTCTACGAGTTGATTGTTCATTTGCAAGTTTTATAACTCTACAAACTTCTTAAGTGCACAGCTGTATCCTTTGTGGTCCATAAAACCTCTTGTCGACTAATTATTTTTAGACTTTTAAAGGTTATTGTAAGGTTCTAGATTACCTTCTTTGAAAAGTTTGAAAATTTTGTTTTGGACTCAAGGTCTATTCACTCCCCCTAGACCTTGACCACTTAAGGGACCAACAAGTGGTATCATAGCAGTTGGCTTGCCACTGCTTTGATCGGTACCTAGCTAGATCCTTTTTGTTTTTGAAAAACAGACATGCATACTTACTTGACTCTAAAGGTGGTGAAATCCAAGGTTCCTATGTTATCTGTTGAAGACTATGATGAATGGAAGATTAGAATGCAAGCTCACTTATCTACAATCAATGATGAAATGTGGTCAATCATTGAAGATGGTCCAATAGTTGTTAAGAAGGTCAACACTGCAGCTGATCAGTCAGTTGGACTAGCTCAGATCATCCCCAAACCTAGAAGGGAATGGACAGAGGATGACAAAAGAAGGTCCAATCTTGAAAATGTTGCAAAGAACACTATTTATCTAAGATATCCACCTTTGAACTCTTTTCAGACCTGAAGGCTTATGAATTTGACATAAGTAGAAGAAAAGAATTGAAAGTGCAAAGGTTACAACTCTAGTAGCTGACAACTTGCAGTAGCAGATTCTGATGATGAAGACTTGGCTCTTTTTATAAAGCAGCTCAAGAAATTTGGAAAATAGACTAAAAAGAAGCAGTTCACACCAAAGGAAGATGGTAAGGTGAAATCTACAGCACCTAACTCAACTTATTTTTGTTATAACTACAGAAAGCCTGGACATTACATCTAGCATTGTCCATACCCCAAAGTTGAGAATTATACAGATGAAGAAAAGAGAATCAGAAAAGATAGAAAGAAAAAGTTTGACAAGGAGAGAATTAGAGAATTACTTTCAGAGTTTGATAAAAACCAGGAAGATTGTCCCTCTTCTTCTCAAAAGTCAAATGTAGATTTAGAAGACTCTGACCCTACAGACTCAGATGAAGAAGCCCTAATATGTCTTATGGCTAAAGATGAAGAGGTATGCTCATTATCATCTAGTTATATAACAGAAAAGGATTCTTCCAGTGATATGCTTAGTGCAATCCAAAGACTTCAAGAAGAGAATGAAGATCTTAGAAGAGATAATCATGTTGGAAGAGAACATGTTAAAGCTCTATTAGCTGGAGTAGAGGATGCTGAGAAACAACTGCAAATTCTACAAGAACTTAAAGAAGGTTATAGTTGTCTGAAGAATGATAATGAGGAACTTTTCAATGAAGCAAGTTGTAGAGCTGTAGACTGTGCTGAACTAAAGGAAACTATCAGAACTGAAGATATTATAATAGCTGATCTTGAAGAAAGCAATGCCTATCTTCAAAAGAAGTTAGATTATTTTGGAAAGTCATCCAAACAATTGAGGAAGATGTTGTCAGAACAAAGACACACAAAAGATTTAACCGGTATAGGTTATAATCCTTGCAACTGGATGAATTATTTGCAAAAATCAATTCCTAAACCAGAAAGGGAATTCATCAAAGGTTCAACATCAACCCCTGAAGAAGCTGTAAACTCAATCCTACAGTCAAAAGATCTGCAATTCTTGAATTCATTCAAGGAATTGTCACCAAGAAGACAAAAGAAGATCAAAGAAATCGTGAATAATACTGAGGAAGATGTTACCAACATGTTACAAAACATGTTTCTGAAACCAACTGCAGAATCAACCATACAGTCAGAAGAAGAAGTCTTCAACAAACTCAATCATGAGAGAAGACTCAACTTTGATAGATTCTGTAATGGAAATATGTCTTAATTGTCTCCCTCTTCATATATTCAAAAAGGAGGATCATGCAAGAACTGTAGAATTAACAACTCTACAGCTCCCAAAAAGGTTTGGATTGCAAAGAGTAACACTGGAGGAAATCCAAAGCATTTGATTTCTAAATAATTTACTTTATTTTGCAGGGACAAATTACAACCACCAAAAGTGAGATTTAGTACATAGACAGTGGTTGTGCAAGACATATGACTGGAGATAGAAGTTTATTACAAGATGTGAAAGATTACAAAGGTCCAAAGGTTATTTTTGGTGATAATGTCAGTGGAACAGCTAAAGGATCAGGAAGTTTGCTTAAAGGAATGTTCGGATTAATGATGTTTATTTGGTAGAAGGTTTAAAACATAATTTGCTAAGTGTAAGTCAATTTTGTGACAAAGGCTACACTGTAGACTTTACACATGACACTTGCATAGTCAAAGATATTGAATCTCAAACCACAAAACTGACAGGAACTAGAAAAGGGAATGTTTACATTGTAGAGTGGGACTCTACAGCTGAAACTACCTATTTTCTTACCAACAGTTCCAATGAGGTTAGTTGGTTACGGCACAAAAGGATGAATCATATAAACTTCAAAACCATGAATGAACTTGTGAATAACAGACTTGTAAGAGATCTACCAAACATAAGGTTCAGGAAGGAACATCTATGTGATGCTTGTGTTAAAGGGAAACAAATCAAGAAGACTTTCAAGAGAAACACACACTCAAGCACATCAAGAGTACTTGAATTACTTCACATGGATCTTTTTGGACCCATAGAACCTATAAGCATTAGTGGAAAGAAGTACACTCTAGCAGTAGTAGATGATTACTCAAGATTTTCTTGGACTATGTTTCTAAGAAAAAAGAGTGAAACTCTACAGAGGCTACCAGAGTTGATGTGGAGGATTCAAAATGAAAAGAACCTGAAGATTGTGAAGATCAGATCAGACAGAGGAACAAAGTTCACAAATCAATTCATTGAAGAATATTGCTCACTATATGGAATTTTGCATGAATACTCTGCAGTCGGAACCCCACAGCAGAATGGTGTTGCAGAAAGGAAAAATAGAACACTCAAGGAGGCAGCCAGAACAATGATTGTTGAAGCAAATCTACCTAAAAGATTTTGAGCAGAAGCATCAAGTATAGCATGCTATACACAAAACAGATGCTTGATAGTGAAGGCTCATAAGAAGACCCCATATGAGTTATGGAAAGGAAGAACTCCTAATATCTCTTATCTACACATATTTGGATGCAGATGCTACATACTGAATAATGGGAAAGAACACCTCGAGACTTTTGAATCTAAGTCAGATGAAGGTATCGTTCTAGGTTATTCTAATGTTAGTAAAGCTTTCAGAGTGTATAACAAGAGATTAATGATTGTAGAAGAATCACATCATGTTGTTTTTTATGAACAACATAGCTCCCCTGATGGAATTACTGAAGACTCTAAAGAGGACAACTCTACAGTGATAGTTGAGTTACCACCTATACAGATTGTTGAAGATCTAGTCTATGAGAATGTTCTAACAGAAGTAGAAACACCAACAATAAGACCTGATGAGTCTGCAGTAGGTGAATCCACTGGTGTAGAAAACAATTATCAAAGACTAGAACCAGATTTGAGATGGTTGAAAGATCACCCCCCTGAGAATGTGATTGGAAACTTATCAGATGTTGTGAAGACCAGAAAACAAATCCACGAGGCAATGTTTGCTACATTCCTCACATCTTCAGAACATACAAATATTCATGAAGCACTGCAGGATGTAAATTGGATCATTGCAATGTAAGAAGAATTGAATGGTTTTGAGAGAAATCAAGTATGGGAACTTGTACCAAGACCTAGCAATCACAAAGTGATTGGAACTAGGTGGGTAATCAAGAATAAACTTGATGAAGATGGGATTGTAACAAGAAATAAAGCAAGGCTAGTGGCTCAAGGCTATTTTCAATCTGAAGGCATAGATTTTGATGAATCTTTTGCCCCAATTGCAAGATTAGAAGCTATAAGAATATTTCTATCCTATGTTGCACATATGAACTTTACAGTCTATCAAATGGATGTAAAGAGTGCATTTCTAAATGGTTTACTATCAGAGGAAGTGTATGTTGAACAACCACCAGGATTTGAGGAATCTACAGCTGAAGACATGGTTTATAAGCTTAGGAAAGCCCTTTATGGACTTAAACAAGCACCAAGAGCATGGTATGACACCCTATGTGATCATTTGATCAAAAATGGATTCAAAAAAGATATAGTTGACAAGACCTTATTCAGATTACAACATGGAAATGACATACTGCTTGTTCAAATCTGTGTTGATGATATAATCTTTGGGTCAACCAATGAAGATTTATGCAGAAAATTATCTAAGCTCGTGATAGAGAAATTTGAAATGAGCATGATGGGAAATCTGAATTTCTTTTTGGGATTACAAGTTAAGTAAATGAGAGATGGAATTTTCATCAATCAAGCTAAGTATACTCAAGAGTTGATCAAAAGATCTGGAATGGATAGCTCTAGGTCTACCAATATACCTATGACACCTTTTGTGAGTTTAGACAAAGATGAGAATGGCAAAAGTGTTGATGTAACCAAATATAGGAGGTTAATTGGATCATTGCTATACCTTATAGCAAGCAGACCAGACATTATGTTTGCAGTAGGTGTATGTGCTTGATTCCAAGTTAATCCTAAGGAATCACACTTGAATATGTAAATAAGATCATCAAATATGTCAAATCCACACAAAATCTAGGATTATGGTATCCTACAGAAGGAGGAATTGAACTCATTGGCTACACTAACTCAGATTTTGCAGGTTGCAAGATTGATAGAAAGAGTACTAATGGGATTTGTCAATTCTTAGGTGAAAGATTGGTGGCATGGCACAGTAAGAAGCAAAACTCTATTGCTCTCTCTACAGCTGAAGCAGAGTATATTGTTGTTGAAAGCTATTGTGCACAAATCTTATGGATGTAATATCAATTACAAGACTATGGGATTGATGCAAGAGAAACCACTATTTTCTGTGACAATACAAGTGCTATTGCTATTACACAAAACCCATTGGTACACTCTAGATCAAAACACATAGATGTAAGGCATCATTTCATAAGAGATCATGTTGAAAGAAAGGATGTGAAATTGACAAAGATTCATACTGATTTGAATCTTGCTGATATTTTCACTAAACCTTTGTGAGAATCAAGATTCTCAATCTTGAGAGGTAATTTGGGAATGCTAGAATTGCGAAAAGACTCTGTGAAAATCACTAAATTGCAAAGACAAACTTGGAAAATTGAAAATCCATTGAAAAGGAAATATGCAGCTGCAAAGTCATTCAACTGCAGAGTTGTTAACTATACAGCTGTAGACTTGGTATTGAACTGCAGACTCCTTACAAATGTAGATTTTCATATTCTAAGCGTGTCAACCACAAACTTAGAGAACTTATAGTACTTTGTACAATTCTGGGAAATTAAATGAGACACTATGAATTCAGAAACGCCAGTACTTTAGTTACAAGTATTTTTTATTATTCAACATTTTAATTAATAGAATGTTTGAATATGTGTATCATTTTAAATTGATTTTAATGATCATATGAGTTATATTTTGGACAAACTTAATTACATAAGTTTTGGTTTGAAATTTTAAACACTCATACATTTTAAAAGACAGTTTTACCCTCCCATGTCTTAAGCACATGTAAGGAAAGGTATTTAAAGGATTCTTGATTCCTTTGACCTCACTTTACATTTTCGAAACCCCTTAAACACTCCCCATCACTCACTCTTCAAACCCCAAGCTATGGCAATGAAAGTTATTTTTAGTGCCTTGTTCGACATTGAAGAACTACAAAGACAGAACCCCACAGAAGCTATGGAAGAAGATGTTAGACATATTATCAACCATGGAATACATTATTGTCTTACTCATATTCCTAGTGCATATGATGACAAGATTGTGTTGGAATTCTATAAGAATGCTGAAGCAGCCATGGAGAGAAAAAGATTGTCAGTTAAGCTTCAAGGAAAGATGGTTAATATCAGTTCTAAAGATATTTGCAGGGCTCTACACTTAAGAACTGGAGGAGATTCTTATGAAAATCTCGATTTTAAGGATGAAGATCAAATATATTGGAAGAAGTTCATTACGGAAAAACCATTTCCAGAGAATTGGAAGAGGACATTCAAGAAGAATGACCTTGCAGTTGAGTACGTTTACTTATATGAGGTTATTGATAAATGTTTATTGTGTAGAACTGGTGCACATGATACAGGAACTAAACTTATGTGGGATCTCATGATCGCCATAGATAAGGAAGTTCAAGTTGATATTGGAGAGTTACTCTTAAGAAATATATGTAATGATGTAGTGAAAGAAGGAAGAAACAAAGGTTTTGGTTTGTTTCTAAACTATATTTTGAAGGAAGTAGGCTTTACTTTGTTTAATGGGCACATTAGACAGCCCATTCTTGTTCATAGAATTGTTGGGAAAGCCAATTTCAAGAGAGGGGTTGTGGATGCTCCTATGGCCACTTCACAAAAGAAAAGAAAGAAAAGTTAAGATGTAAAGAAGAAGAAACATACAGTTGTTTCAAGTCCTGTGAAACAATATGAAAGGAAAAAAAAGAATGTAAGGAGAAAATTTCTCTTAGTTGATGAAGCTACTGAGTCTGAGGATGAAGTAGATAGAGTGAAAAGAGCAAAAAGATTTCATTTAAAAAAGACTGATGATACTGAGATCATGGACAAGTCTACAGCTGTAGACTTGACAAGTGGACAGCAAGAAGAAATAGAAGAAGTTGAAGCTCCCACTCAGATTGAACAACTCCCAGTTGTTTCAACAGAAAGAATTGATGGATTTTAGGAAGAAAGACAGAAGTTTGAAGAATGGAAATTGGTTAAGGAAGAGCTTGAAAAGCTGAAGAATGAAGAGAGGAAGTTGTTACAGTGGGTTGTTGACTGGACAAACTGCAATGATGTGGATCAATTGTTGAGACCTAATTTCCTTGATGATTTTCTTGCTGAAAAGCTAAGAAAGAACAAGGGAAAGGTAAAGAGATAGTAGCTCAGACTGAGAAGCAGAAAATAACAAAGTCTGCAGCAGAAGCCCTGAGAGTTGCAATGGGCACAGAAACTAACCCTGAGGCACAATTTCCTGAGGCAGAGTATGAAATTGTTAGCTCAGATAGTGAAGAAGAAATTCCTGAAAGGATTGGAGAAGGAAGCACACAAGTTTTTTATGCTGAAGGTTTATCTATCTTGGCTGAAGGAGCAGCCATATTGGAATCTGCAGGAGCTGGTGCTGCAGAGTTAATTCCAATAGAAAAGGGTATTGAAGTTGCAATATTGAAACAAGTGAAGATAATACCTGATGCAATTATTTCTCAGAAAGTAAAGAAATGTGTTGAGGATGTTGTGAAGAAAGTCGAAAAAAAGGAGTACTTGAAAGAAAAACAATGCAAGAAAGCTTCAAGAAAGTTATTAATGGGCTAATGAAGTAGAATGATGAGATAAGATCTGATTCTATGAAGAAGACAAGAGAGATAACTGATCTCAACTCATCAATAAAAACCATGAAAGATGATTCTTTCAAACTAAAGCTTGAAGTCAAAGGAATGAAGAAGGATGTAGAAAATCTAATTTCTTATAACAGAAGCATGAAGGATGATATGATGAAGAAACTTTCAACTATTTTGTCACATCTTGATGTTGGCAAAAAGGGGGAAAGTAGTCAGATAGAGAAAGAATTAAGAGAAGGAGACAAGAAGACTAAGGAAACTCTGGAAAAAGTGAAAGGATTTGGTGAAGCAATGTCTAAAGATTTTGAGGCAGCAAAATCCAAGGATTTTTCAAAACGATTGGCTGAACAATCTGAAACTGAAAATGAAAAGAAGAAGAATTTACATGGAAAGATCAAACAGTTTCCCAAGTCTGCAGCTGTCAAGTTACCAGCTGTAAAGATGCATCCTTCACAATCCTCTGGAGGTTCTGCTGGCTATTGGGAAAAGACAGTACAGGAATCAAAAGAAAGAAAGGGAAGAGAAGGAAAAACAAGAGTTAAATTTATCCAATGTACTGAATGTACAACCTATCAGTCAAATTGCTCCAGAAGAGAAAGAAAAAGAGAAAGAAAAAGAAGAAGAAATGGAAAAGGTGATGAAATCAGAATTTGATCTACAATGGGCTCTTGAGTATCTGCAATAGACACACTATGATCAAGAAGATCAAATTTAAGAAGGACAGATACCAAAAATTCAAGGATTTAAAGGCTGATGGAACACTTTACAAAGGAGACAATGCTCGTCTCATTGGAGGAAAGAAGAAGAGAACTCTTGCAACAAATAATGTTTTAAGCTCAAGAAGAGAACAAGAAGAGTTTGAAAATTATGAGATGTTGATGCTGATGAAATATTTGGAAGAAGATGAGAAGAACAAGAAGATGGTTGAGCAAGGAATCTTCAAACCACAAGATGAATCTGAAGATGAAGATGAAGAGGATGCTAACCCTAAGCATAAGAGGAGATGAAGACTTTGAAGACTACTGTATAGTTTAGACACTAAAACTTTTTAGTTTTTAGTCTGACTATTCTCTGTAAGCTGTATCTGAACCCCCTCTTCTGTCTAATTTATGCAGCTTCTGCCTTTTGTTGCTTTGTTTTGTTTTATTTTTGTTCTTTGTTGTTCTGTTTTATTAAGCAATATCTTATTGCTTTTGTTGTTTATTGTTTTGATGATGTGTTTTGCCAACATCAAAATAGGGGGAAATTGTTAAGAACCCTATTCTAGATTTTGATTTTTGCAAAATGTGTATTCTTAATTGAATTGAAACTAATATCTTGACTTGACCCTACAGTTGTAATGTTTACAGCTGAAAGGAAAACTATAGTTGAAAGGAAAGTCTACAACTATATTGTTGATCACCCTACAGCCATGACATGACCCTACAGCTGTAATGTTTCTCTACAGTCAGTTTCTATATTTTTCAGGACCCTACAGCTGCAAAGTTCAAGACTCTACAACTGATATATCCGATTGAAGATTAAAGTACAAGTTCAAGTTTTAATGAAGATTTTTAAGACCCTTAAGCTCAAATTAGTGTAGCGATTTTGCACTCACTATAGAGTACTTAACAGGAAGTTTTCACAGAGTTTGTGGAGGTTAATGAAGATTAATTCAAGTCAACCAGAATTCTGAGAAAGAAGACAAATAGTACACTCTGTACTATTCTGGGTGGAGGATGAGGACCACTTCACACATGCCTATAGAGAGAGAGAGGAACCTTATCCAGAATTCAAATTTGAATCTCTCAACGGATAAGTCACTCCCCTCCATCTATAAATAGAAGATGTTCTCAGAGGAAGCAACAACAACAACCTGCGCATACAGGCATTCAACCTGAGCAAGTCAACTGCCAACAAATTCTGAGAGAGAGTGTTTATTTTCTGTGTGATTCATAGGATAGTTGGTTAGGATTTTCTTAGAAAGAATCACTTTGTGTTGTTGTTGTTCCCTCACTTGTTTTATCATTTCTACTTAGTGTAGATATCTCTGTGTGAGGTTTATTAACTCTTAGTGAGTTATATTCTGAGTGAATAGGATAGTGTCTCTTTCTAGAATAGGAATCGGAGTGAACCTAGTTCTAAGTGGGAACTATTTTATTGATCTTTGTGATCTGTTCTTAGTGAATTTGGCACAAAAGTGGTGTAACAGTGGATGTAGGTTGTCTTATTCATAGACACTGAACCACTATAAACCCTGCTGTTTTGTTTATTTATCTTTTTGTATTGCATATTTATCTTATTACATTCATAATTGTATTTAAATTTGTGTATAAAAAACTTTGTGTTTTTCACAAAGGAACTGGACTCTACAGCTGTAGACTAAGTCACTCAATTGTTAAGTCTGTTCAAATTGTTTTTCATTTACACTTACACTTATTTCCGCTGCACATTTAGAGATTTCTCAATACACTTCAAGTGTGAGAATCCCTCTGATACTTTATCTACAAGTTGATTATTCATTTGCAAGTTTTATAACTCTGCAGCTGCAGACTTCTTAAGTCCACAGTTGTACCCTTTGTGGTCCATAAAACCTCTTGTAGACTAATTATTTTTGAACTTTTAAAGGTTACTGTAAGGTTCTTGATTACCTTCTTTGAAAAGTTTGAAAATTTTGTTTTGGACTCAAGGTCTATTCACCCCCCCCCCCCCCACCTCTAGACATTGACCACTTAAGGGACCAACACTAGATTTAAAGAGATGATAAATAAATTAAGAAACACATATTTATTCTCATAAAAATATATTTTGCTCATACAGTTACACACATTTGTCCATATAGTAACACAAACAGGGAGACAAATGTGTGTTACTATCTTATAAAATGTTGTTATTTTACATATATTCATTTGTTTTTATAGAATAACTAATTTTTTACATAATGCAAGAGCAAAATGTGTTACTATAAGAACAAATATTGATTATTCATAAATATTTATTTATTTTTATATAAATAATTATTTTTTTCATATAATAATATATGTATTACATGAAACAATGTACCTTCATTTAAATGGATGATGAATAAATTAAGAAACACATATTTATTCTCATAAAAATATATTTTGCCCTCATAGTAACACACATTTGCCCATATTGTAACATAAATTAGGAGACACATGTATGTTACTATTAAAGCAAATATGTGTTACTATAAGAATAAATGTGTGTTACTATATGTATAAATATTTATTTGTTATATAATATTAAATATATATTTTTAATCAACATAATATTAATTAAAAAATTAAAATAAACTTTTAATTACTATAAAATTAAGGGGCGCTTACACTACTAATACTACATATAAGGCCTCCCAACTTTATACAATGCATAGAGAGCCAAAAAACCACATTTCCACATCATATTATCGACATAGGTGTCAGACTATAGGCTAGTTACTTTTTATTGTCAGACTATAGGCTTGATGTGACATAGTTGTATACCATCGAGTATAGTATTATACTATAGTACATATGTGTACTGCGGGTGATAGATGTGTACCAGTGATTGTGCGTATGTACCATTGAACAAATTGGTGTACTATTGCTTTTGTACCACAATGATTCGTAATGTACTATAGTATTGATTATTGTACTATTGCGTCTCTTTCTGGCAATACAAATTTACATAATTTTTCACTCATAATTTTTCCGGCGAAAGAAGAGTCGTTTTATCTTCTTTGGAAGCACATTAAGCAAACAAAAATCGAAAAAGCAAATCAGAAACTAAATGAAATAACAAAAAGTTCACATTTCTCCAATACTGAAAATAAAAATGAGTCGAGTTTCAATTAATTCACACTGGATATTTCTCCGGCATCGATCTACTCTCTTACGGTGTCATAAATTTAAGCCCAAACACAATACTTTGTGAAAATTTATGCACAGAAGGAAAAAAAAAGATCGTGGTTGTACTCCGTTGCTGAAACACATCCTCACCTGCATTGGGATCAATGATAATACATCGCCGGAAAATTTGAAGATCCAAACACACGATCCATTCACCAGAATCGTAGAGGCCGTGGTAAATTTTTTATTGTAATTTAAAATTTGAAAACAGCCCTGCTTTGACCAAGAACCAAAATTTGAAGACGTGGCTTACTCAACATCACAAAAACCATTTTCGTTCACTCCAAAAATAGACGTGGCTTACTCATCATCACACGCTCAACCGATTCCTACCAGAAACGCACTACTGCACACGCCTTTGAATCCATGGAAATTGTTCCTCTGCAACATTCGCACCACTGTTCTTGTTGCTGGAATACAGTCGCACACCCTTACCTCTTCAATTTTTTCGCCGTTGTTAAGCCAGAGTCCGATCGTTCGCTCACTCCTAAGCCTGGACACGATTGCAATTTCAGTTTTGGGGAACAAGAAATCGGGAGATACAATTCTTGGGTCATAAAATAAAAATTATATCCTTGTTTGTGGATCATTAGGAAATCAATAAGAACCCTGCTCACCTGAAATAAATGGTTCCTCTCTTTCATTTCCTGTGATTCACGAATCACTTTTCACCATAATCAAGCAGTTCTCCCATTTTTCTCACTTTGGCAATTTTAGGGCATGTACCTGCAGTGGAGCGTCAACGATCCTTGTGGGTTTTCCTTCTAATCTACCTTTGTGGTTTGCATCTGGGAGGCTTCGTCGATCCCTTTCCCATGGCTATTTCTGGGTTTCAAGCATTTTTTCCCTAATTTCGTTTGCCCCTTTCCGGCGAAGATGTTGGGGCTTTTCTCGCAACATTTCAATCCCCACCATCTGCGTTCCATCGACGACCATCCCAACTCCAGCGCTCGCCTTTTTCTTCTAGATTAATCGAGCTTCACCCACAATACATCTTTCATTGAACAAAAATATGAGAGAGAACTTAGAGAGAGAGACACTTTCAATTGAAAGTGAGAGACGTGAGAGAGATTTTCGCATCAAAGTAAAGTTGATGTATTGTCAGAATGGCATTCCCGTTATTAGATGGAATTGCAGGGGGCTTTATTAACTCAAATAGCCCTCTATGTAAATAGCAAAAAGTACTAACCCTATTTGAGTTTTGAACTCTAAAATTAGCTCTAGGTGTTATTAATCCTAAAATTAAATGTAAAGGTATGTATGCAATGTGGGGGTGGGGAAGGGGCACGCCTTGTATGCATGGAGTGTGTGTCGGGGAGGGGGTGGGTTGGCGGGGATGGCAGAGGATATATGTTGGGTGAGTACTAATCACTACCTGGCTGCGCGTGGGTTTGGTTTTACTTTTTTTTTTATATATTTAGTAATTTCTACGGTAGAAATCCAGACTTGAAGATTTGAAGATTGTTCTTCACCAAATCCGAAGCATTCTTCAACAATAATCTTCAAAGACTTCGCTCCATCCAAAACAAGACAACTTCGTCCTTGGATAAGCGTTTCAAGTAAAAGTCAAAATTAGACCAAAGTCAAGTCAAAGTTGAAGGAGAATCAGAGGACGAATTAGAGAGAAGAACCCAATATATTCAAATAAATCATTGTATATCATTTCAAGTGTTAATAAATATTTTATTACACAAGAATTGTTATCACAGTAAATATTAAATTTTCTAGATTAATATATTTGAATTATTTCACGCATTTCCTAGTACATTCCACAATTTTCTTTTTCTCCTCTTAGAAATTCTTCAATTTAAAAAAATGTTTTACCGACTTGATGAAAGTTGTCATCTCAGATTCTAGCAATGTGTAGTTCTTTTCTACGGTTACACTATGTTTTCCCCATTTGGTTTGTTATAAACTCATATCAATTTTTCCACCCATTTGGTTTGTTATAAACTTAGATCAAAATTTTAAATTTAGCATATTAATCTCATTTGGTTAAATTATAAATCTAATTTGTTTACTAGGTTGGTTTGCCCCACTATTCATGAAATTAAGTAATTATGAATGAGGGGAAAATTTGATTCTATTAATGATTCTTTTAGTGATTTGTTTTAATTAATCTTTACCTTTTTATTCTGAAAATGTCAGATTGAAATCTCATAATTTATTTTTTTGCCCTAAGATTCATCTGGTTTGTTATAAAATTCAGATATGATTTTCGTATAATCTCATTAGGTTTAATTATTATTTTTTATAAATCATAATTGGTTATTTGGTTTGTTTGCCCAATTTTGGTCACCTCTTACTATGTATTTAAATACTCAATATGGCATGAATATTTAGTAGCATGCTTATTTTCCAAACAAAATAAAACATATTTTTTTTACTAACTTGTTTGTTTTGATTTTTATGTTATTGTAAATATGAAGTTTTCTACATTAATATATTTGAATTATATCACGCATTTTCTAAAACATTCCACAACTTTTTTTTTCTTCTTCTAGAAATTCTGCAACTTTGAAAGAAAGATTTTACCAACTGGATGAGTGTGGTCATCTCAGATTCTAGCAATGTCTAGCAGTCTTATTCATCCTTGTGTATCTGATTGTCAAGCTTTCTCTAATCGGGATCTTCCCGTTTAAAATTTCTAAGTCATAGTTGTCATCTTCAATGGGAACTGCTCCATAAACCTACACATGTTAATAGTTTCATTCATATTAGAGGCATGCACAGTTATAGTTTTATTTATTTTGTTAAATTAAGCACTTACAAATGTACACTTAGAGAGCTCTTAAGAACTCTCTAAGAGCTCTCTAGGAGAAAGCTATCTAAGTAAATCTTCCACTTAGAGAGCTCTTAATAACAGCTCTCTAAGTGGGAGCCACTTAGAGAACTGTTATTAAGAGCTCTCTAAGTGGCTTTAACAGCCTCTAAGTGGGAGCCACTTAGAGAGTTGTTATTAAGAGCTCTCTAAGTGGGAGGTTTACTTAGATAGCTGTCTCTTAGAGAGCACTAATAAGAGCTCTCTAAGTGTAAATTTGTATTAGTCTAAATTAATAACTTTCATTTTCACTAACATAGTTCGTTAGTTGAAGCATCCAAAAGCTTCTATTTTTGCTCTCATTTAATAAATACGTCACATATTTTTCATGCAAATTTTTATATAAATAAATTTTAATTTCATATTTGTATTCAAGAATCCGTATATTTCATAATGGAAGTCAGAATCTTTTTATTTTTCAACTTCTTCTGATTCAATTGTTTTTTTTAAAATAATGTGCAATGCCCGGACCATAATGAAGAAAGAAATGGCAAGAGAGGATACTCTTATCTCAGCCGCATCCAAATTTTAATTGTTTCGATGGAATGCTACTGACAATGCATGACATCATCACCAAGGAAATAAATTCATTAATTTAGTTGCATCATTTAACATTTGAAAAAAATTCAATCAATTGAATTAAATGTCTTGGAAAAAGTGAACATTGAATTGAAGACTCTCCATTATTTTCCTCTTCAATTCATCAATACATTCATGATTCAATGATTTCATCAACTCGACTTGAGAACTCCTCCAAAAGGTAAAGAATTAAAATAGAATTGAACTTTCTAAACAAATTAAGAGATATTTTATAAATTTTGAATGTTTTGTTCAAATACAAGTAATGAGGGAGGATTCTGCATGACTCCAGCATAATGACTTGACCCTAAAATCTTATCAAATTCCATGAATTTTCCACCGCCATTTGTCACATACTCACATTGTAATAAAATAGTCATATCTCACTTTAAATAATTATTTCATTTTATGGGCCATTACAAACTAAACTTAGGTTTCATATCTATATATTGAAATCAGCCCAAAAAGCCCAAATAAAAACTTCCCAAACTTGATCCAATTTGTTGTCTTTTTCATTTCTCTCACGGGCCCATTATTTCAGGAATATCCAACAGCTAGCAATCTGTGTTGCCTTCCTATAAAAGGAGGATCAGGTACAAACCCTAAGTATTCAATATCATCAGCGCCTCCCTCCCTCCCCAAAAATTTCCTCCAAATCCATGAAATGGTATCCCTCATATGATAGAGCTTTGCAGCATCTCTTGAGTCTTATGTACATGGCTAAACAAATGTTGCGGTTTGCGGTGGAAGAAGAAAAAGGATCCCTCATTACATTGGATCCGCTCAGGTATGGATGTCGTTTTCCCTTTTTAATTAGTTTTTATCTTTTCGAATATGTAAAAATTTAGAGATCTATGGCAGGTTGGACTTATATATTCACAATTGTGGAGCCGTAATAGGTAAAATTTAATGTGTTTTTGAAAAGTAATTTCAATTATATATATATATATATATATATATATATATATATATATATATATATATATATGTGTGTGTGTGTGTGTGTGTGTGTGTGATTAATTAATAATATAGATGAAGTAAGAGTGATATATTAGTTATAGTATATATGTTTGGTTTAAAGGATAAAATAATTTATCCAGCCAAAACATGCATATTTTTGTTGGATAGATAATTTTATCTCGTGCTTTAGTTTTTAATAATCATTGTTTCTTTCTTAAATGTTTATGATGCGGTTGTAGGTACCTAGTCCAGCCAAAGTTGATGAAGATGATATCTTTATTGATATCACGACAGTTGATAAAGACATCAATTTCAGCGATTCGGACATGTCGCAAGGCGAAATACAATACTTGAGCCACGCGCCGATTCTTAAAAAGGGGGACGAGAAGGATGTTAGTGAATCTCATCTCATCGAGGAATCGGGGAGGGTCACTTAACTACAAATGAATATATTGGGGACGAGAAGGATGTGGATGAATCTCGTCTCGCCAAGGAATCGGGGGAGGGTCGTCACTTAACTACAAATGAACATATTGGCTCCATTCATCCGGAAGGTATGATCTTTGATTGAATGTATATTCAATCGGGTTTTAGTGGTGTTTTCTTTAAAATATCTTATAAGTTGTTTAAGAACTTATAAGATGTCTTAGAATGTTTGCCAAAATATGATGTTTATATATTATAAAATTTTAAAATAAGTTCATTACACCTTAATTTTTTTTTTAAATTATGATAAATTATTAAAAATTTTATAAGTTGCATTAGCCAAACACTAACAACCTATAAATTACACAAAAATAACATTTTATAAGCTCTTAAAACAACTTATAAGATGTTTAAAATAAGTTTAGTTAAACACCCCTTAGTATTAGTATTAGTATTAGTATTAGTAGGACATGATTAATAATATGTTGTATATTTATTATTTCTTTTAATATATATATATATATATATATATATATATATATATTAGCTATTTCATTGAAACCATTGTATTCTTTTAATGCAGAAGAAGAAACGGCAGCACCTCTTCCTGCTAGAGGAGGCCTACGAGCAAGTTTTGGGATTTCTATATGTCGCTGGGCGAAATGCAATACCTGAGCGACGAGCCGATTCCTGAAGAGTGGGACGAGAAGGATGTGGGCGAATTTCGTCTCGCCGAGGAATCGGGGGAGGGTCACTTGACTACAAATGATCACATTGGCTCCATTCCTCCCGAAGGTATGAACCTTGATTCTATGTAAATTCAATCGATTTTTTTGGGGTGTTTGACTGAGCTTATATACTCCTTAAAATATCTTATAAGTTGTTTAAGAGTTTATAAGATGTCTTAGTGTGTTTGTTAAATTGATGTTTTTAGATTATAAGAACTTAAAATAAGATCATTATATCTTAATTTTAAAAAAATTATGATAAATTATTGAAAATCTTATAAGTTGTATTAGCCAAACACTTTAACAACTTATAAATTACTTAAAAGTAACATTTTATAAGCTCTTAAAACAATTTATAAGATGTTTAAAATAAGTTTAGTCAAACACCCCTTAGTATAATTATTAGTAGGACATGATTAATAATATGTTGTATATTTATTATTTCTTTTATATATATATATATATAGTAGCTACTTCATTGAAATCATTGCAATGTGTTCTTTTAATGCAGAAGAAGAAACGGCAGCACCTCCTCCTGTTAAAAGAGAGAGGAGGCCTACAAGCAAGTTTTGGGATTTCTATATGTAGTTGAAATTTATTAATAAGATTGTTGTTGTTTTTCCCTTTTTCATATCGATGTGACATTTTTTTTAAAGGTAAATTAAAATTTTATTATGAGTTCATACCACAAAAATCTGACTATATTTTAAATCGACTTTAATTTAGTGTAGATCTGAATACGGGTGTGTTTTCAATTTCTAAAAAGAGAGTGGAATCATTTTTTTTAAGTTGATAAGACCCAACTTTTAAAGAAAAAAAAAAGTGATTCTACACTATTTATTAAAGGTTAAAAACACACCCTTCTGATTTTGCAGTAATCTAGTTGTACAATTTATGATCCAAAAAACTGGAAAAAAAAAGTCGAATTAATACACTCTTCATATATATATAAAGAAGAAAATAAATATCCATGACTAATATAATATCAAGGTTGACTCTATTTTCTTGAGAATCATCAAAGTTTAGATTTCGTCTCTATTTTCTTATTTACTTAATTAAATTTTAGAGTTGTTCTCATTTCACTACAAAAAATGCGTGTTTTATCGATCGAAAATTAGCGACCGCTTATGAAACGGTCGCTAATTATAATATTAGTCACCAATTAGCGATCGCTTTTGACAATTGGTCAATTTTGGATAATTAGCGACCGCTTTTAACTAATTAGCGACTGTATTAGGCGGTAGCAAATTTTTTTAATTAAATTAAGGTGATTAGCGATCGCCATAAATTTTTACCCCAATTAATAATTTTTTTAAATATAGTTTAGGGACCGCATTATGCGGTCTCTAAATTTAAAGTAATTTAGCGACCGCCTTTGGCAGTCTCTAAATTTAAAAGTATAGTTTAGCGACCGCCTAAGGCGGTCGCTAATTTTTTTACCCCAATTAATTATTTTTTAAAATATAGATTAGCGACTGCTTTAGGCGGTCTCTAAATTTAAAAGTATAGTTTAGGCGGTCGCTAATTTTTTTACCCCGATTAATTATTTTTTAAAATATAGATTAGCGACCGCTTTTAGGCGGTCTCTAAATTTAAAGTAACTTAGCGACCGACTTAGGCGGTCTCTAAATTTAAAGTATAATTTAGCGACCGACGGTTGCTAAATTTTTTACCCAATTTTTTTTTCTTGTTGAATGTTTTATTATGTTCTAATTTTCTATAAATTATTTTTTATTTGTAAAATTAAAAAATTATTGAATTTGGAGTATATATAAATAAATTAGAAACAAAAAGAATTAATTTTATAAATTTAAAAAAAATGGTTCAATTTGGAGTAATATATATAATTAAATACATAAAATAATAACAAATAAAAATATTTTAGTGGTGTATTTATAAATTTTCAAAAATTTTGTTGATATATATATATATATAAACAAATTAGAACAAAAAGAAGAATTAATTTGATGAATTTAAAAAAAAAATTGTGGCTCAATTTGGAGTTATATACAATTAAATGCATAAAATACTAACAAATAAAAATATTTTAGTGGTGTAAATTATTAAATTTATAAAATTAAAACAATTGTTGAAATATATATATATAAACAAATTAGATTAAAAAAGGAATTAATTTGGTAAATTTAAAAAAATGGGACTCAATTTGGAGTTATATTCAATTAAATGCATAAAAACTTACAAATAAATTTTTTTTAGTAGTGAAAAATATTAAATTTATAAAAAAAAAGTTATTGAAACATACATATATATAAATAAATTAGAAATAAAAAGGAATTAATTTCATGAATTTAAAAAAAACGTGACTCAATTTGAAGTTATATACAATTAGTTGCATAAAAATGAATAATAACGAGAAGTGCCCGAGTAGAATACGCCATCTATGAGTTGCCCAGATATCGCGTGTTTGACTTCCCTCGGACGCAAATAATGTAACATTTATTCAAAGCCTATAAAGGCTCATATACATAAGGGGAAAATATTTTTTAGGACAGTATCTTATAACAGTTTGCAAAAAGAGGACATTATTTTTGCGGGCTTGCAATTTTAGGACACTTTCTTTAAAATTTTGCAAATTTAGGCCAATTAATGCTAATTTTGGGTCAATTAATACCAATTTCGGGCCAATTAATACCCTTTATGCTCTATTTTTTCATTTTAAACTCAATTTTGACTCATTATCCCCAATATCAAACACAACCAATTGATTTCTAATTTCATCATCCAAAAAAATTTTAAAAAAATTAAAATTCAGCAGCAAAATAAAAAAAAATGAAAAAAAGAGAAAAAAGGGACATCGTGGTGGTCCATCGTCGCCTCGTTGTGTTCTTCCGAGCGATTGACATTGTGAGTGATCTCCCTCTTTAATCGCGGCATTGAGCCCCATTCGCGGAAACGAGGCAGTTGGTCGGCGACGGAAGTGGCCGCCACCATTGAAGAAGATCTGTCATTCTTCTTCCCAAACCAGAGCCCCAATCGCCGGATTTCGATGCTTGCGTCATCATCGACTGGAAATTCACAAGCCATCCACCGGGGAGAAAATGCTCTGTTCGTGGCCGCCACTGCCGTTACTCTTGGATGCCATTGCCGAAAAATATTATAGAAAATTGAAGCCCCATTTCTTCCACAACCCTCGACTGAGGACGAATTCCGGACAATCAACGGTTTGGGTTTCAATTCGTTGTGGACATTGAACGATTGAGGATGAATTTCGGGCAATTGACGTGATCATGGGGATCCCGGCGAGAAATCGTCGGAAGGACATGGGTGTGATGTAGAGGCATGGCCAAATCCGTAGGACCACCGCCGGAGTTAGAAACCGCCAGCCCAGGAGCCTCGCGACGGTGAGGGGAAGAATATGAACCGCCATCGCTCGGAAGAAAACGGCGAGGCGGTGGCGGACCACCACGATATCCCTTTTTTCTCTTTTTTTTGTTTTTTTTTATTTTGCTGCTGAATTTTTTATTTATTTTTGGATGCTGAAGTTAGAAATCAATTGGTTGTGTTTGATATTGGGGATAAGGAGTCAAAATTGAGTTTAAAATGAAAAAAATAGAGCATAAAGGATATTAATTGGCCCGAAATTAACATTAATTGGCCTAAATTTGCAAAACTTTAAAGAAAATGTCCTAAAATTGCAAGCCCGCAAACATAATGTCCTCTTTTTGCAAACGGTTATAAGATATTGTCCTAAAAAATAATTTTCCCCATATACATAATGTGCCACTATAATGTAAGATATTTTATTACATTATTATTTGGTGTATGTTTTCAAACATGTCTAGTTTCAAAACGATTAGAAGTAATTTTGTTGTAAAATTGAATAGTGTTATAACAAAATACTGTCAATTAATTTTTTAAAAGTTGGAGTGCTTTGATACGAAAGCAAAATTCGGATTACGAATTTAATCGAATATCTTCTATATCTTTTCATATATTATGTTATTTGAAATCATTATCTTTATCAATTCTTATCTTTAACTATTACTTAGCTATTTTGTTGCAAC
>JAPKLY010001792.1:14089-34975 GCA_026898435.1 Prunella vulgaris
GATTCACTCTGTATTTGCTTAGATCGATAGCTCTAATATTTAGCATTATTTTGTATTGCTAGAGCTATCTCAGTTGGAAACCAGAATACCAAACCACTCAGGGTGTGAGATTGGTTGGTAAGAAGGACTGGGACTTGTAAAACGCCCAGGGGTCAGTTCCTAAGAGAGGAAGTTGGCTATTCGTGTCCCTTGGCACGTAAAAACCAAGTACCTATCCTCAGGGTTTTGAGGATAGCTTCCTGTTAAATCAGGTCATGGACGTAGGAGTTGGTTATCTCCGAACCACGTTAAAAAGTCCCCTGTGTGGTGATTTACTATACTGTTCAGGATCATAACTGTCATCATAATAAACTGAACATTCTGCATTACTTTTATCTTCAGGACTGAATCAATCATCCTGAATCTTAATACTGTGCACTCAGCATTAACCACCAGTCTACTATGCAAGTTCAGAGAAAATGTTTTCAGAAACTAAAACGAGTAGAACCTAAGGGCTCACTTTCCGCACGTACTCTAGCTCACTGAGATAGTAGTCCAACTGACCCGCTTCCTAGCAGTCAGTAGGTTTGTTATATCTACTGAGCTTCCAGGCACTTTACTCACACTTAGTTTATCTGACTCGTTACTGAATTGTCCCTGCTGTCCCTGTGGACCTTCAGCATACTGAGTAATTCAGGAAATCCTGACTGAGAGTGTAAGAGCATTTTTCTGAGTCTTTCAGAAAAATCTGACATCAGTGTATTCCCCCCATACACTGATTGTACTCGTTTTGGGACCAACAAGATATATTTTATTTTCCAAGATATCTTCTAGATTTGATCATGAACCAAATATTTCTTTCCTTCCCTATTATTTTCGTCCAGCATCTATTTTCCAAGTATAATATTCAATAAATCTTCATATATTCATCAAGATATTATGTTAAGCCAATATCTTTCCACCCTATAAATATAAGACCCTTCTTGGCATCAAAATTACATCTACACCTTAGAAAAATTTGAGAATTTTGAGAGAGAAAGAGAGAGAGATACCGAAAGTTAGGATTTAGAATTTGTGAGAATTTGAGATTCACTTAAGGAAGAGGAAGTTGGAGGATCGATTCAAGAATTAGGAGGCCAACGTACACACACAAACCATTTTTCTTTCAAAGAAATCAAGGTGGGGATTCATGGTGAAAAAGTGGTAAAACAGTTTGATTTTTAATTATTTAGTTTGATGTGTTTATGTGTTTATGTGCTAAAAGAATGGATACTCTCATGTAGTATCAACCAATGGGTGCTCTAAAGTAGTGCCAAATTAATGGATATCCTTATGTGGTATCAAAGAATGGACGCTCTTACGTAGTGTCAAAAGAGATGCGCTTAAGTCGTATTAAGAATGTCAAAGTTGGTATGTATTCATGTATGCATGTCCTTTATATTTAGACTTCGAACTAACGTTCCCCACAGAGTGATTATTTATGATTACTCACCCCTTTCACCAAACTATTTTTCAGATTATGTCGAGTAAGGGACGAGGTGGACATGGTGGAGGCGTGTGGATGTGGGAATAAAGGAATATGAAAAGATGAATTCATATGCAAGTTTGTTATTTAATTCATTTTTATGAAACTTAATTAATTACGGTACCTTATTTTAATTCGTATGATAGATTTAATTTGGATCTATGTGTTTATGACTATTCTGGTGCTTAGACACTTTTTAATAAAATTAGACCTTTGAAAAGATTTGATAATTGTTATGATTTTATTCTATGTAAAAATTTATGAATTATTCTAAGTATTAATCATATTTTAGAGTATTAATTTGTTAGGAATTTAATTAATTAGTATATTTAT
Source organism: Prunella vulgaris (assembly GCA_026898435.1). NCBI lineage: Eukaryota > Viridiplantae > Streptophyta > Magnoliopsida > Lamiales > Lamiaceae > Prunella > Prunella vulgaris. Next base: position 15,927 of record JAPKLY010001792.1, read on the forward strand.
GATTTAGGGCAGAAATATTTCGTGCCTTATGTGTTTATGTGTTGGGAATTAAGTTGCATGTGAAAAGATATGATTTATGGGCCTATATATTAATTAGAGTCCTTAATTTTGCATGACTAGAATTAATGTTTTATAAGTCCATTAATTCCGAAATTTTTACTGTATAATTTCCATGAAAAATTATGTTTATAAACTAAATTTCATGATTTTATCAATAGTAGAAGTCTAGGGTTTAATTTTAGTCCTTTAATTACCTTGTATGCGACTTTTATGAAAGAATAAAGAAGATTTCGTTAATAAAATATTTTTACCTGTATTATATGATTTATTAATTATTTTAGACATGATTATTTAATTAGTAGTATGAGATTTGATAAAAGAATGATTTTCTAACAAACTAGTGGACTGTTTTCGAAAAATATAAGTTCTACAGCTATATACGAATTTTTATGTAAATTTATAAGTTTAATCTGATATTATATGATATGTAATGTTGTAATAATTTAGGTTGCATGTAGATTTAATTATTTGGGTATTTTAGTATGTTTAAATAAGAATTATTATTCAAGGCATGTAATTATGTTAAGATTTTTATTTTGTGATTTATGTGAAAGAAATTGTTTTTTATTTCAAAGAGTTTTAAAGAAAATTAAAAATTTATTTCAAAGATTAGTTAGTTCACGCCCAAAAAGTTTATTTTCAAAATTTATTAAAGACTTTCGTTGTTTATAAAAATTGGGGTGTGACAATTTCTAATGTTTTATAAGTTTCTAAGGTTTTATAAATTTCTAAGGTTTTATAAATTTCTAAGGTTTTATAGGATTTCTAAGGTTTTATAGGATTTCTAAGGTTTTATAAATTTCTAAGGTTTTATAGGACTCCTAAGGTTTTATTAAATTCTAAGGTTTTATAAATTTCTAAGGTTTTATATGATTTCTAAGGTTTTATAAATTTCTAAGGTCTAATAAGATTTCTAAGGTTTTATAAATTTCTAAGGTTTTATAAATTTTTAACGTTTTATAAATTTATATGGTTTTATAAATTTCTAAGGTATTATAAATTTCTAAGGTTTTATAAGTTTATAAATTTCTAAGGTTTTATAGGATTTCTAAGGTTTTATAACTTTCTATGGTTTTATAAATTTCTAAGGTTTTAAAAATTTTTAAGGTCTTATAAATTTCTGAGGTTTTATAAATTTCAAAGGTTTTATAAATTTCTAAGGTTTTATAAGTTTCTAAGGTATTATAAGTTTCTAAGGTTTTTATAAATTTCGAAGGATTTATAAATTTCTAAGGTTTTATAGGATTTCTAAGGTTTTATAAATTTCTAAGGTTTTATAGGATTTATAAGGTTTTATAAATTTCTAAGGTTTTATAAATTTCTAAGCATTTAGAAATTTCTAAGGTTTAATAAATTTCTAAGCATTTAGAAATATCTAAGGTTTTATAAATTGCTAAGGTTTTATAGGATTTCTAAGGTTTTATAAATTTCTAAGGTTTTATAAATTTCTTAGGTTTTATAGGATTTCTAAGGTTTTATAAATTTTTAAGGATTTATAGTATTTCTAAGGTTTTATAAATTTCTAAGGTTTTATAAATTTCTAAGGTTTTATCATTTTCTAAGGTTTTAGAAATTTCTAAGGTTTTATAAATTTCTAAGGTTTTATAAATTTCTAAGGTTTTATAAGTTTATAAGGTTTTATAAATTTATAAGGTTTTATAAGTTTCTAAGATTTTATTAGTTTCTAAGGTTTTATAAATTTCTAAGGTTTTATAAATTTCTAAGGTTTTCTAAGGTTTTATAAATTTCTAAGGTTTTATAAATTTCTAAGGTTTTATAAGTTTCAAAGGTTTTATAAATTTCAAAGATTTTATAAATTTCTAAGGTTTTATAGGATTTCTAAGTTTTTTTAAATTTCTAAGGTTTTATAGGATTTCTAAGGTTTTATAAGTTTCAAAGGTTTTATAAATTTCTAAGGTTTTATAAATTTCTAATGTTTTAGAGGATTTATAAGGTTTTATAAATTTCTAATGTTTTTTAGGATTTCTAAGGTTTTATAAGTTTCTAAGGTTCTATAAGTTTCTAAGGTATTATAAGTTTCTCAGGTTTTATAAATTTCTACGGATTTATAAATTTCTAAGGTTTTATAAATTTTTAAGGTTTTATAGGATTACTTAGGTTTTATAAATTTCTAAGGTTTTATAGGATTTCTAAGGTTTTATAAATTTCTAATGTTTTACAAATTTCTAAGGTTTTATATATTTCGAAACTACATATCAACTATACTTTAGGATTTCTAAGGTTTTATAAATTTCTATAGTTTTATAAATTTCTAAGTTTTATAAATTTTTAAGGTTTTATAAATTTCTAAGGTTTTGTAGGATTTCTAAGGTTTAATAAATTTCTAAGGTTTTATAAATTTCTAAGGTTTTATAAATTTCTATGGTTTTACAAATTTCTTAGGTTTTATAAATTTCTATGTGTTATAGGATTTCTATGGTTTTATTGGATTTCTAAGGTTTTTTAAATTTATAATCTTTTATAGGATTTCTAAGGTTTTATAAGTTTCAAAGATTTTATAAATTTCTAAGATTTTATAAATTTCTAAGGTTTTAGAGGATTTCTAAGGTTTTGTAAATTTCTAATGTTTTATAGGATTTCTAAGGTTTTATAAGTTTCTAATGTTTTATAAATTTCTAAGGTTTTATAGGATTTATAAGGTTTTATAAATTTTTAAGGTTGTATAGGATTTCTAAGTTTTTATAAGTTTCTAAGGTTTTATAAATTTCTAAGGTTTTATAAATTTCTAAGGTTTTATAGGATTATTAAGGTTTTATAAATTTCTAAGGTTTTATAGGATTCCTAAGGTTTTATTAATTTCTAAGGTTTAATAAATTTCTAAGATTTTATAAATTTCTAAGGTTTTATAGGATTTCTAAGCTTTTATAAATTTCTAAGGTTTTATAAATTTCTAAGGTCTTAGAAGATTTCTAATGTTTTATAAATTTCGAAGGTTTTATAAATTTTTAAGGTTTTATAAATTTATATGGCTTTATAAATTTTTAATGTTTTATAAGTTTATAAATTTCTAAGGTTTTATAGGATTTCTAAGGTTTTATAAATTTCTTTGGTTTTATAAATTTTTAACGTTTTATAAATTTTTAAGGTTTTATAAATTTCTGAGGTTTTATAGGATTTCTAAGGTTTTATAAATTTCTAAGGTTTTATAGTATTCCTACAGTTTTATAAATTTCTAATGTTTTATAAATTTCTACGGTTTTATAAATTTCTAAGTTTATAGGATTTCTAAGGTTTTATAAATTTCTAAGGTTTTATTAATTTCTAAGGTTTTATAAGTTTCTAAGGTTTTATTAGTTTCTAAGGTTTTATAAGTTTCTAAGGTTTTATAAATTTCTAAGGATTTATAAATTTCTAAGGTTTTATAAATTTCTAAGGATTTATAAATTTCTAAGGTTTTATAAATTTCTAAGGTTTTATAAATTTCTAATGTTTTGTAGGATTTCTAAGGTTTTATAAATTTCTATGGTTTTATAAATTTATAAGGTCTAATAAGATTTCTAATGTTTTATAAATTTTGAAGGTTTTATAAATTTTTAAGGTTTTATAAATTTATATGGTTTTATAAATTTCTAAGGTATTATAAATTTCTAAGGTTTATAAGTTTAAAAATTTCTAAGGTTTTATAGGATTTCTAAGGTTTTATAAATTTCTATGGTTTTATAAATTTATAAGGTTTTATAAATTTTTAAGGTTTTATAAATTTCTGAGGTTTTATAGGATTTCTAAGGTTTTATAAATTTCTAAGCTTTTAATGGATTCCTACGGTTTTATAAATTTCTATGGTTTTATAAATTTCTAAGGTTTTATAAATTTCTAAGTTTTGTCGGATTTCTAAGGTTTTATAAATTTCTAAGGTTTTATAAATTTCTAAGTTTTTATAAGTTTCTAAGGTTTTATTAGTTTCTAAGGTTTTATAAGTTTCTAAGGTATTATAAGTTTCTAAGGTTTTATAAATTTCTAAGGATTTATAAATTTCTAAGGTTTTATAAATTTCTAAGGTTTTACAGGATTTCTAAGGTTTTCTAAATTTCTAAGGTTTTATAGGATTTCTAAGGTTTTATAAATTTCTAAGGTCTTATAAATTTTGAAACTACAAATCAACTCTACTTTAGGATTTCTAAGGTTTTATAAATTTCTATGGTTTTATAAATTTCTAAGGTTTTATAAATTTTTAAGGTTTTATAAATTTCTAAGGTTTTATAGGATTTCTAAGGTTTTATAAATTTCTAAGGTTTTATAGGATTCCTAAGGTTTTATAAATTTCTAAGGTGTTTTAAATTTCTAAGGTTTTATAAATTTCTAAGTTTTATAGGATTTCTAAGGTTTTATAGGATTCCTAAGGTTTTATAAATTTCTAAGGTGTTTTAAATTTCTAAGGTTTTATAAATTTCTAAGTTTTATAGGATTTCTAAGGTTTTATAGGATTTCTAATGTTTCATAAATTTATAAGGTTTTATAAATGTCTAAGGTTTTATAGGATTTCTAAGGTTTTATAAATTTCTAAGGTTTTATAATATTCTAAGGTTTTATAAATTTCTAAGGTATTATATATTTCTAAGGTTTTATAAGCTTCTAAGGGTTTATAAGTTTCTAAGGTGTTATAAGTTTCTAAGGTTTTATAAATTTCTAAGGATTTATAAATTTCTAAGGTTTTATAAATTTCTAAGGTTTTATAGGATTTCTAAGGTTTTATAAATTTCTAAGGTTTTATAGGATTTCTAAGGTTTTATAAATTTCTTAGGTTTTATAAATTTCTAAGGTTTTATAGAATTTCTAAGGTTTTATAAATTTCTAAGGTTTTATAGGATTTCTAAAGTTTTATAAATTTCTAAGGTTTTATAGGATTTCTAAGGTTTTAGAAATTTCTAAGGTTTTATAGGATTTCTAAGTTTTTATAAATTTCTAAGGTTTTATAAATTTCTAAGATTTTATAAGTTTATAAGGTTTTATAAATTTCTAAGGTTTTATAAGTTTCTGAGGTTTTGTAAGTTTCTAAGGTTTTATATGTTTCTAAGGTTTTATAAATTTCTAAGGTTATATAAATTTCTAAGGTTTTATAACTTTCTAAGGCTTTTGTTGGACCCGAAACGAGTATAATCAGTGTATGGGGGGGGGGAATACATTGACGTCAGATTTTTCTGAAAGACTCAGAAAAATGCTCTAACACTCTCAATCAGGATTTCCTGAAGTACTCAGTATGCTGAAGGTCCACAGGGGCAGCAGGGACAGTTCAGTAACGAGTCAGATAAGCTGAGTGTGAGTAAAGTGCTTGGAAGCTCAGTAGAGATAACAAACCTTCTGACAGCTCGGAAGCTAGTCAGTTGGACCACTATCTCAGTGAGCCAGAGTGAGTGCGGAAAGTGAGCCCTTAGATTCTACTCGTTTTAGTTTCTGAAAACATTTTCTCTGAGTTTGCTTAGTAAACGGGTGGTTAAGGCTGAGTGCACAGTGTTAAGATTCAGGATGATTGATTCAGTCCTGAATAGAAAAACGATGCAAAATGTTCAGTTTATTATGATGACAGTTATGATCCTGAACAGAACAGTAAATCAGCACACAGGGGACTTTTTAACGTGGTTCGGAGATAACCAACTCCTACGTCCACGACCTGATTTAACAGGAAGCTATCCTCAAAACCCTGAGGATAGGTACTTGGGTTTTACGTGCCAAGGGACACGAGTAGCCAACTTCCTCTCTTAGGAACTGACCCCTGGGCGTTTTACAAGTCCCTGTCCTTCTAACCAACCAATCTCACACCTTGAGTGGTTTGGTATTCTAGTTTCCAACTAAGATAGCTCTAGCAATACAAAATAATACTAAATAATAGAGCTATCGATCTAAGCAATTACAGAGTGAATCCTACTACAACACTAGGGAAATTTAATTGCAGAGTGTTGTTTATAGTATGCTTTGAATGCTTGGATTCTTGAGAGTTTTCTATTGGAAATTTCCCGTTCACCTTGAATGGGTGCAAGGCTATCCATATTTATAGGTAAGATTCAAAATAGATCCGTTGGAGGAGATCAAATCAAGTCTTTCCTATTTTAGGTAGATTGCAGGCTAGAAATACTGTTTGACCTACCCGCCATGCTTATTCTGGCAAGTTGTCACATCACCTGCAACTTTTGAGACGCATTAAATGCCGCATTAAATGCTGCGTGGACTCCGTACATACGTGTTGAAAGATCATTGGCTCTCCGCTCTAACGGCTAGTTGACTTTCAGACATTTGTCCTTCCTCGTACATTCAATACTCTGAGTCTTTTGTTAATAACTCAGTCTGAACGTGTGTCTTAATGGAGTCTTACTGACATTCTCTTTGTCTCTTGTCCCATAGCATAAATAGCCTTTTGCTTTGGACTTAGATGATTCAGGTGATCTGAACCACGGCCTGAGTCAGGTCCTATGTGCATTCAGCACAACCTGATGGGTTATTCAGCCCAGTATGTGTAACCTTTTTGCTTTGGACTTACATGATTCAGGTAAACTGAACCAAGGCCTTAGTCAGGTCTTAAGTGCATTCAGCACAGCCAGATAGGTAACACTTACTCTTCACTGACTAAGTTCTGTCCTGAGTATGCTTAGTGTATTCAGTAGAAGCATCAGCCAATGGTACTTCAGGATAGTCTTTCAGGATGGATCAGCAGGCTTCGTTCTTCAGCTTCAGTACAGACAGTCTTTAGCAGAACTGACTCTGACTTCTTCAGGATGGATTGCACATCAGACTTCAGTAAATTGGGTCGACTCCAATATTCTTCAGTCTTCAGCATGGTCCTCCTGTACTGAATTACTAACCTAACTATCCTAAATTATTTTATCCTGAACAACTATACTTAGGCAAATTCATCAGGGGTTTTGGGATCTAATCCAAACACTCAGATTGTCCCAACAATTTCTCCCTTTTTGATGATGCCAAAACCCTTAAGCAAATTCCTATTCATCTATACAATCAACTGACTTAGTCAGTGAGAACAACTCAGTACCACCTGACAAACTAGGTACTTAGTCTATAAGATGAAAACAAGGAATGGGTTAGTACAGTTCTTGATAAGGATTCAGAAAAATAGATTCAGGAGTCAACAAGAAGTTGTACTCAGGAAAAATAAATAACTTCATTGATTGATAAGAAAATACAAGTATCCTGAAGCTATTACAAAATTTCTGAACAACTATCTCCTGATCTAGTCTTCATCCTTATTCCAAGCAGTCAGCTGAATCTCGTACATCTCCAATACCCGGTTCAGGACCTGCTTCATCCTGTTCTGATCAGCAATGGCCCCGGCAGCTCGTCCTACCCTGACGACTTCTTCAAATATTGCTTTCCGATCCAGTTGCTTGGAGTTCCTAAAGAGTGGAGGAGGGTACTTGATGAATTCCGGAGGAGCGATCTCGACACCTTCAATGTCAGCATGTCTGATGATATCAGCCCAGAGATCAGGATGCTCCTGTGCCATCCAGTGATGGAGTATGACGTCTTTTTCTTCTGTTAGATCGTCCCATAGCCCCACCACATAGAATAGGTAGGCCCACCGATTCCGGATCGGAATCCACACCTCCAACAGCTCTATCGGAATGAAGTCTTCCACAAACTTCAGAGGAGGGCTTTGATCTGAACTGACCACCAAATTCCTCTGAGTCTTCATCCGAGATCCAGAAGTCACATACTTTTTCTTCTGAACCTGCAAAGTCAGATACTCATTGGACTCTTTCAAGTGCTGGATCTGACTGAGGAGCGAAATCTCCTTCATCTTTGCTATCTTTTCAGCTTCAGTCATCACCATTTTCTTCTGAGTGGTCAGCCCAGTTTGCATTTGCTCCATTTCCTTGTAAAAAGGCTCCAGAGCGGGGTCCTCAGACGACCTCAATCTTTTCGGCTCTGAACCTTCAGCAGCTTCGATGGCAGCGACAAACCTTGTCCTCTTTCTTTCCGCCGCTATCAGTTCAGGGGGGAAGTTTTTCTTCTTTGCTTTACCAGTAATGGCAATCTGCTTCTTCCCTTCTTCCCCCTTTTTGGCATCATCGTCATTTATCCGTTTGACAACTTCATCCACTGACTCCGCCAATAGTGTAAACTGACCATCCATCTCAGTCTGCTTTCCCTGCAATTGTCCAATCTGCCTGGCCATCCCTCTCAGGCCAACACTTAGCTTGTCGACGGCTGAATTGTGCTCAGCTTTTAGCCGTCCTTCAAAGCTCATCATCCGATTGTTCAGGGCAGTGTCAATTGCATCCTTCTCCTTTTCAAACATTTCATTCAGCAGTTCCTCTTTCAGTTCAGCTTTCAGTTTGGCCAACTTTTCATCAAGCAGTTGATCAACTTTTTCAGACAATTGTTGATCAAGAAAAATGGCAAGCTTAGTCTCCTGCTGAGTCTGTACATCTGAGACCATCTGATTGCAGCTTTGTATGGCACTTTTAGCTTGCTCGGAGATAGCAGTAAGATCCACTGAATGTTGTGTTCTGACTTCTCCAAGAAGATCGATTGCAGCATGCATATCAGTGGCCATATCATTTAGGTCACGGTCCAGGTTGTTCACTTTATTGTTCAGAGTCTCAGAATTTGTACAAACCCTACTTGCTTTTGCTCAACGAGAATCACCCTCCTGTGCAGATTGCCAAGAGCTCGTGAGGAATTCTGAAGATATAGAGATTCGGGTGAGGTCCATTTTCCTCTGACTCGGACCATGCCTGGTGGACCCTCTCCAGAAGCCTCCGCAATCCTGGGTCCCAGGATTGCTTCATTGGCCGGTGCACTGACTCCCTCAGTGCCACCTTGCTGATCATCATCAGCAATATCCATAACCTCCAACTCAGTTTCCTTCTCCCCTTCCTGCTCTCCCTCAGCTTTCTAAATCTCAGGCTCAGGATAAGTTCGGCGGACTGTTTTGATAAAATCCACCATCTTAATCAATTGATGTAGAGAGTTCACACCAAAATGATCAAAGAGGGCGGCTTCTAACTCTGCAATGCAGTCCCATCCTCTGGACTCTCCTAGCTGATTGAGCTCAGACCATGTAGCATTTCTGATCATGGCAAAAGTGCGGAGTTGCACCACTGCCTCCTTCTGAGCTTCAGAGAGGTCAGGAAACCTTCTCTCCACCATTTCAGCTGCCTCTCCCCTTGCTACAATCTCAAAATCTGATAGGTCGTTCATATCTGGCGCAGGGAACGGCCATGGAGCTTCTGCCTGAACTGGTTCAGCAGCCTCCTGCTCATCTCCTCCTTCCTTAGCAGGTTCCCCCTCATCCTTCTTCACACTCTGATAGGTTGCGGCAATGTTGAGAATCAGTTGATCAGGATCAGGTGATGTAACATCCGAAACAGACGTAATGGGAGCAATTTCAAGCACGGCCTGAGCCGGTTCCCTCTCCGGAGTTGCATGCTGAACAGCTTCTTCAGCATCTCTCTCTTCCACAAGCTTTTTCTCTCGCTCTTCCACGAGCTTTTTCTCTCGCTCAGCTGACCCTGAATAAAGAAATTTCAGTTTTTGTTGCTTGGGTCCTGAGGGTTTAGATTTATCCTCCGCAGGCTTTGCTGTATCGGACTCTTAAGACTTACCTGCCTGAGCCTTGACTCTTTCAGTCATGCTCGCCTGAGCCTTCTTCTTCTGAGTACGTGGTCTTCTCCTGGTGCCAGCATCACTGGAATAAGCTCTGAAGAGGTCAGTTTTGGGTGGAAGCTCGAGGGACTGGGCCTGATCTACGTCCCCGAGGTCCAGGTCTCCAAAATCAGTGAGATTTTGGTGCCAAAATGCATCTTGTCCTCGAACGTAGCCTGACCCTCAGGCGAATACTTTATTTTGTTGGTCTCAGCCACCAGCAATTGGAGAAAGTATTCCTCCCAATCAAAATTATGAATTGAGGCATCCGAGATGGCCATCATTGTGTACAATTTTGGCCTGGAGATATGCTCCAATCCTCCGGCAATCCCCATCACTCCTTGACTTGTCAGATCAAAGAAGTGTCTATTCTCTGTTCTCAGGACAGATTTGTTCAGACCAGATTTCAGAACCACAGCCCCATCGCAAAGGGACTGGAGATAGTCCTTCTCGTTTCCAAACCCATAGTCCACTGGGCTTCGTCCTGTATGAGGAAGATTCAGAACCTCTCTGATCTTCTGCCTGAGGTTGAGAGTGACCCATCTCCTGGTCATCTTTTCCTCGCCATCCTTCCCCTTCACACATGAAGAAAGGGGTATACATGTCTCCCACTCCTGGGAGTCCTTGTTCTGCGCCATCTTCAGGTAGAAGGCAGCAACAAGTCTCGGGTGGAGTCTCTGTGGTCTGGCTGTAATGAATTGCAGAAGACCTGCATTTTTGTATAATTCTCGCACAGGTAAAATATCCGGGTGATTAGAAGAAAAATCCCCATAGGGTTCATAATGAATTTCATTTCTTAAGTGGAAAAGATTTCCAAAGAAAGAATCTGCAGATGGAGAAGCCATGGAAATAAGTTTGAAGATTTGAAGAGAATCGGGTTTTAGAGAAAATATGTTAGGAAAATATTGGGTGCATAAAAGTTTTAATAGCACAATCTTCCCATATTTATACAAAAATTCGGTTTGAATCGGATGGCTCAGAAAGTAATGACTTATGGGATTCAACGATTAAGATCAAAACTCAAAAAGTATGTAGACTCTTCGGTTTTTCAATAGTAATTGGTCAAACTTTATCGAAAATTGTTCCCGCCCACAGTGCATTAAATGTTCATTAAAGCATGTCCGTATTTAATTCAAATAAATTGTATTAAATAATAACCGAATATTAAAACGAAAGGCTGGGATCATTTGACAAATTAAATTGATTTGACAATACAGCAAATAGTATAAGGATAATGCACGCATGGTCAGATGACTAGATAAAAATCAGGAAACATACTAGTCAGTCAGATTTGTATTCTGACTGATACCACTTATTGCACTATCAGGGTGACAAGCCCTGAGTTCTGTGTCCTGAAGCTTAGTCAGTCTATACTGATCATCCTTTTTATACTGAATGTTCCCCCTACAACCATTCACATTCTCTCTGAGATTCCTTTATCCTGAGTCCAAAATAGTTATTCCCCTTGACCTTATGCATTTTGATCAGAGATTCAGATAGAATCTCCTAAGCCTGGGTCAAGTAGTCCTAACTCTACTGATAACTCAACAAACCTGGTTTCAGGCAAAGCCTTAGTCAGGATGTCAGCTATCTATTTTTCAGTAGGGACTCTCTCCATCCTGATGTCCTTCTTCTCAACATGATCTCTGATAAAATGATGCCTGATGTCTACATGCTTACACCTTGTATGTAAGACTGGGTTTTGGGATATGGCAATGGCACTATTATTGTCACAATAGATTGGGACTTCAGTGGCCTCTATTTGCTAGTCTCTCAGTTGTTGTTTCAGCCAAAGGATCCGAGAACAACAACTGCCTACTGCCATATACTCAGCCTCAGTAGTAGACGTTGCAACACTGGTTTGCTTCTTAGAAAACCAAGAGATCAGTTTACTCCCTAGAAACTGACATGTGCCTGTAGTTGATTTCCTATCAAGTCTACAGCCTCCATAATCAGCATCTGAATAGCCAGTCAGTTCTAGGTTGTCATCAGAGGGATACCAAAGTCCTAGATTGACTGTACCTCTTAGGTATTTCAGTATCTTTTTGGAACTTTCTAGATGACTCTTCTTTGGATCAGACTGATACCTTGCACAAACTCCAACTGCATAAGTGATGTCAGGACGACTAGCAGTCAGGTACAATAAAGATCCTATCAGTGCTCTATATTCAGTCTGATTTACTGAGACTCCTTCTTTGTCAGGATCCAGCTTCTCATTCGTGTTCATGGGAATACGTGAGACTTTGCTGGACTGAACTCCGAATTTCTGAATCAAGTCCCTCGCATACTTGGACTGATTTATGAAGATTCCGGAGTCAGTTTGCCTGACTTGGAGACCCAGAAAGAAATTCATTTCTCCCATCATTGACATCTCAAATTTCCCAGTCATCAGCTTGGAGAATTTCTCACAAAGCTTCAGATTAGGAGATCCAAAAATTATGTCATCCACATAAATCTGAACCAAGAGAATGTCCTCCCCTTCGGAAATCCGGAAGAGGGTCCTGTCCACAGTTCCCTTCTCGAACCCGTGGTCTATCAGGAATTGGGATAATGTATCATACCAAGCTCTCGGAGCTTGCTTCAGGCCATAAAGAGCTTTCTTCAGGTGATATACCTTGTTACCAACTTCGAATCCAGGAGGTTGCTCAACATACACCTCTTCATTCAGTACACCATTCAGAAAAGCACTCTTTACGTCCATCTGATACACTTTGAATTTCCTGAATGTTGCATAAGCCAGAAACAACCTGATTGCTTCCAATCTTGCGACTGGAGCAAAGGTCTCATCATAGTCGATACCCTCGGCCTGAGAGTAACCCTTTGCTACTAGTCTGGCCTTATTCCTGACAACAACATTCTTTTCATCCCTCTTGTTCTTGAAGACCCACTTGGTGCCAATAACATGTTGACGCCTAGGTCTCTCAACTAACTCCCAAACCTGATTCTGTTCAAACTGATTGAGCTCATCCTGCATGGCTAGGATCCAGTTGGGATCAGCTAGAGCTTCTTCTATGCTTGTAGGTTCCTGATCACTCAGGAAGCAACAAAACATAGCGCTTTCGCCAAAGGACAACCTCGTCCTGACCCCCTCATTGATATCACCAATGATATCAGCCAATGAGTGATCATCTAGCCACCGCCTCCTGCTGACTGGAGCACTGGGAGCTACTGATGTTCCATTGCCTGATCCTGAAATATCAGTCTCGACAATAATAGGCAGAGAAGCGGAACGAGCAAGAACAGGGAATACTGAGTCATTTCCTGAGGGTTGACCAATATCAAAGAAATTGTTTCCCCCTACAGTGTTGGACTCAGTAACTGTCTCAGGTGCAGAAGCATCATCACCGACAGTACGTACCTCAGGTTGAGTCTATCCTTCCGTCTGAGACTCAACATTTTCCGAGGCAGGGGCTTGCTGAGGGTTGGCCTGAAGTCCATCCTGATCTTCATCATCATCATCCCATCCCTTGGGAGCACTGACAAGTTTGATCTTGAATTCAGGATTCTTCAGACTCAGTCTTGTTACCCTTTTGGTAATTCCCTCAGTCTCAGGACTTGGAACCTGTTTCCTATGCACTGATGCAGCCTCATCAAACACAACATGAGGTGTTTCCTCCACACAAAGGGTCCGACAGTTATACACCCTGAAGGCTTTACTGACTGAGGAGTATCCTAAGAAAACTCCCTCATCAGATTTGCTATCAAAGGCTTTCAGCTTGTCTTTCCCATTCTTCAGGATGAAACACTTACACCCAAAAATATGGAAATAAGAGATGCGAGGCTTCCTCTTGTTCCAAGTTTCATAGGGTATCTGAGCATGTTGTTTGTTCAGCATAGATCGGTTCTGAGTGTAGCTAGCAGTGTTGATTACTTCAGCCCAGTACTTCTTGGGCAGTCCTGTTTCAGCCAACATAGTCCTGGCAGCTTCCTTCAGGGTTCGATTCCTTCTTTCAGCTACCCCATTCTACTGAGGGGTCCTAGCTGCAGAAGTCTCATGAGCTATACCATGGTTAGTACAGAAGTCAGTTATAATAGAGTTTATAAACTCGGTTCCTCGATCTGATCGGATCCTGACTATGCTCTGACCCTGTTCAGTACTCAATTGCTTGAGTAACTCTGGAAGCTTGACCTGAGTCTCCTTTTTGTTCAGCAAGAAAATAACCCATGTGTACCTGGAATAATCATCAACAACAACAAGGGTATATTTCCTACCATTTATGCTGACAGGCGTAACTGGACCAAAGAGATCCATGTGTAGGAGCTGAAGCACTCTGCCAGTTGAGAAGGCTTCCTTCACTTTGAATGAGGCTTTGGTTTGCTTGCCTTCCTGACATGCTCCGCACACGTGGTCTTTGCTAAAAACTTCATTAGGCAGACCATCTACAAGAGAGAGTCTAGAGATTTTGTTAATAATCTTGAAGTTTAAGTGACTTAGACGTTTATGCCAAAGCCAACTGAGCTCAGAGGAGCTCTTAGCGACCAGACAGGTTTCAGGAGGGCTGCTCTTGAAGTCAGCAAAATATACATTGCCCCTCCTGTTACCTGTAATCAGAACCTGTAGTGTAGATTTATCCTTCACAAGACACAAGTTAGATGTAAATTCTACACTATATCCTCGGTCACAGAACTGACTAACCGAGAGTAAGTTATGTCTCAGTCCCTCAACATATGATACATTCAGTACACGGACAGAGTCAATAACAAGGGTTCTGAATCCTCTGGTGAAACCCTTAGAGTTATCACCAAAGGTTACCTGCGGGCCTTCCTGAGCTACATAATCCTGAAGGAGATCACGAAATCCGGTCATGTGCCTGGAACATCCTGAGTCCAAGTACCAGTCCTTCATCAGATCCTCCTTCCTCTTCTTGTAGCCCGCAGTGACCTGAAAAGAATCAGGCCTCAGGTACCCATCTCGTATTGGGTCCTACTGAGTCAGTCATACCCTCCGGGATCCAGATTTGTTTAACAATTCTGATAGCATCAGAAGCGTAGACCTGTTTCCCTGAAATATCAACATACACAGTTCTCTTCTTCCTTTCTGCCTGGGAAGTTGAGGGTGTATGGGTGTCAGCCTGAGATACAGGAGCCCTATATTGATTTCTGGGGGTGGGCCTCCTGTTCCTTCTTGGCCTGGGTGCATTGGGCTGAGTTTGATCCCTAGAAGGAGCAACTCGGGCCTGACCTTTTGGCACTTGAGGTCTAGCCTGAGTGTTTCTGGAGTCAGGTCTCCTTTGCCTTTCAGAGGCCACCTGGTTTGTCCTTCTCTTTTGAGGATTAGGACGCTCCTGATGGGCTCTGTGCCCTGTCTGAGAAATCTGGACCTCAGTAGTCCTTGGCCTTGCCTGAGGCCTCCTCTGTCCTGAGTTTCTTCTGCTCTGAACATTTCTAGGCTGGGCCTGAGAAGTGCTGGAAGCAGAATTTTTCCCAGATTGAGGATTCCTAGGCTCAGCCTTGGATTTCCCTTGATCTGTCTTTCCTGACTCAGGATGAGGAGCCTTGGCCTTTCCCTTAGGTTTTAGCCTAGATTCCTCAGTCCTTTGCCTGACAGGTTCAGCAGGCATTTTCTCCTTCCCTTTGCCTTTATTCTGATGAGCAACACTTGAGCTCTTGTCATCAGTTAGAGCAGGGACAAACTTCTTCTGAGAGTTGCTCCCTGAAGTACCACTCTTCTTCTTGCCCTTTGGGTCTTTTGAGGCATCATAGCCTAACCCAGCTTTAGCACCATTAGTCAGCTGAGAGAAACTTGTCAACTCATCAACCACTTGGGTAGATGTGTATAACTTCTTCAGCTTAACTTCAAGATGCCCATTTGTTTCTTTCAGGGCCTCAATTTCAGAGGTGTATTGAAGCACCAACTCTTTATGAGCTTTCTCCTTTGAGATCAGCTCAAGATCCCAAGCAGTTTGCTCAGCACAAATACGAGCTTGCCACTCAGTTTCGAACATCACTCTCAGAGCAATTCGCTCAATCATCAGTTGTTCCTGAGCAAGGAACAGATCCGTGTCACGAGTCTCAATCAGCGAGCTGATTACACCATTCAGTCTTTCTACCTCCTGTAGAGCTTCATCATGCTTGTTCCGAGCATAAAGTAGCTCTTCCTGAAGATGTACTAATCTGTGGGCTTCTTCAGTATCTCTTACTCTGAGAGACTCAGTTAACCGATCGTTCTCCTCACTCAGATGTGCATTCACATCCACTGTGTGAGTATGAGTCTCCTGCAGCCTTGAGAAGTCAACCATCAATTGCTCTAGGGCGAGCTGAAGGTCGAGTTCTCCTGCTGAATTTGAGTTAAGCTCAGGTACGTGATCAGGAGAAGAGGCAGAAGAACATACCTCGTCATCTACCATCAGGCAGAGGTCATCATACTCTTCATCGGAGAAGAGTTCAGAGGACCGGCGTCCTGGGCCATCTCAATCTGAGGAATCCTCAGCAAGCAACGCTCTCCGGTATGATGCCCTGAGCTCTCTCTTTGCTCTCCGATCCTCTCGCTCAAGAGCACTGAGCTCTGGACAATCATACTGATAATGTCCGGTCTTTTTGTAGAGGTAGCACTGAACTATATCAGAAGCAAACTTCTTGTCAGTGTACCTTTTATCAGATGACTCCCTCCTGCTCCCTGATGATCGTTCAGGTTTGGAGCTGGATCTTCTGGGCACATCATCTCTCTTCTTCTCATCTCTTCGTCGCTCAGGCTCGTTGCGATCCCTCCTGGAATCTGAACCCCTCCTTTTTTCTCTTCGGGGGCTTGATCTCCTGGGGCTGGAGTACCTGCGATCACGGATGTCAGTATAAAATTTCTTATACCTTCCGAATCGAGAGTTCAGTTTCTTGAAGTGCCGCGCCATCAGGCTGTACTCCAAGGCTAGCTCATCTTTATTCATGTCCTTCAGAGACTTGGAGCCAGATCCAGCCTCAGGCTCAGGAGTAGCTTTAAGAGCCACGCTCTTTTCCTTTTCAGGTGTCTTCTCCTCACTAACTTCCTCACTGACAACACCCATCTTCTTCCTCTTATCGAGGTCAAATTCCAGAGCCTTTAACTCTGAGAATAGATGACAGTGAGTAATGTTTGTAAGATCCTGAGTGTTTTTCAACAAGATTACTCCTGTGTCCCATCTTTCAGGGAGATAATTTAGGATTTTAGAAGACACCCCCCTCTTGGGAAACTCCTTCCCAAGGGTTGCTAGCTCGTTCATCATCTTAATGAACTGAGCTTCCATCTGATCGATGGATTCACCCTCTAACATCCTGAAGGCCTCAAACTTCCTGATAGCAAGATCTCTCTTGTTCTCCTTGATCTTTTCTGATCCCTCACTCATTTCCCTCAAGGTATCCCAGATCTCCTTAGCTATCCTCAGGTGCATGAGTCTGACCGAATTCTCGTAAGAAATGGTGTGGAGTATAATGTTCTTAGCAACATTATCCAGTCCGATTTGCTTAATCTGATCAGAATTAAGCGCGGACCTCTCCACCTCTTTATCTCCGGCTGCTGGAACAGGTACATTGCCAGCAACAGGCCAGGTCGTCTGAAGATTTCTCATAAATCTGATTGGGCCATGCTCAATCACCTGTGGCATCTGATCATGGATAGAGTAGAGATGTGCAAGTACCCTGAATTTCCAATAGTCATAGTTGTCAATAGAGAATTCAGGAAGATTGCCTTCGAGGCGTTTAGAACCGGATGCCATGGTATGCAGTTTTTCAGAAACAAGATCTATTCAGTAGACCACCAAAAGTTTCTCCTCAGAAACTGTTGGTAAACAAAGTCAGTGATCTTTTGAACCACTGCTCTGATACCACTTGTTGGTCCCAAAATGAGTATAATCAGTGTATGGGGGGGAATACACTGATGTCAGTTTTTTCTGAAAGACTCAGAAAAATGCTCTAACACTCTCAGTCAGGATTTCCTGAAGTACTCAGTATGCTGAAGGTCCACAGGGGCAGCAGAGACAGTTCAGTAACGAGTCTGATAAGCTGAGTGTGAGTAAAGTGCTTGAAAGCTCAGTAGAGATAACAAACCTACTGACAGCTCGGAAGCTAGTCAGTTGGACCACTATCTCAGTGAGCCAGAGTGAGTGCGGAAAGTGAGCCCTTAGATTCTACTCGTTTTAGTTTCTGAAAACATTTTCTCTGAGTTTGCTTAGTAAACGGGTGGTTAAGGCTGAGTGCACAGTGTTAAGATTCAGGATGATTGATTCAGTCCTGAATAGAAAAACGATGCAGAATGTTCAGCTTATTATGATGACAGTTATGATCCTGAACAGAACAGTAAATCAGCACACAGGGGACTTTTTAATGTGGTTCGGAGATAACCAACTCCTACGTCCACGACCTGATTTAACAGGAAGCTATCCTCAAAACCCTGAGGATAGGTACTTGGGTTTTACGTGCCAAGGGACACGAGTAGCCAACTTCCTCTCTTAGGAACTGACCCCTGTGCATTTTACAAGTCCCAGTCCTTCTAACCAACCAATCTCACACCTTGAGTGGTTTGGTATTCTGGTTTCCAACTAAGATAGCTCTAACAATACAAAACAATGCTAAATAATAGAGCTATCGATCTAAGAAAATACAGAGTGAATCCTACTACAACACTAGGGAAATTTAATTACAGAGTGTTGTTTATAGTATGCTTTGAATGCTTGGATTCTTGAGAGTTTTCTCTTGGAAATTTCCCGTTCACCTTGAATGGGTGCAAGGCTCTCCATATTTATAGGTAAGATTCAAAATAGATCCGTTGGAGGAGATCAAATCAAATCTTTCCTATTTTAGGTAGATTGCAGGCTAGAAATACTGTTTGACCTACCCACCATGCTTATTCTGGCAAGTTGTCACATCACCTGCAACTTTTGAGACGCATTAAATGCCGCATTAAATGCTGCGTGGACTCCATACATACGTGTTGAAAGATCATTGGCTCTCCGCTCTAACGGCTAGTTGACTTTCAGACATTTGTCCTTCCTCGTACATTCAATACTCTGAGTCTCTTGTTAATAACTCAGTCTGAACGTGTGTCTTAATGGAGTCTTACTGACATTCTCTTTGTCTCTTGTCCCATAGCATAAATAACCTTTTGCTTTGGACTTACATGATTCAGGTGATCTGAACCCTGACCTGAGTCAGGTCCTATGTGCATTCAGCACAGCCTGATGGGTTATTCAGCCCAGTATGTGTAACCTTTTTGCTTTGGACTTACATGATTCAGGTAAACTGAACCAAGGCCTAAGTCAGGTCTTAAGTGCATTCAGCACAGCCTGATAGGTAACACTTACTCTTCACTGACTAAGTTCTGTCCTGAGTATGCTTAGTGTACTCAGTAGAAGCATTAGCCAATGGTACTTCAGGATAGTCTTTCAGGATGGATCAGCAGGCAT